>JAOVVI020010071.1:0-13253 GCA_028571085.2 Nepenthes alata
TGTCTTGTGCCTCTTGAATAAAATAGCAATCAATTTCAACGTGTTTAGTTCATTCATGATAAATATTAATAACAACGTATATATACTATTTGCATAGAGAGGAGTGGAGATAGAAAAAGTAAATCCAAGCTCGAAATGAGATCTTAAAACAAAATAATCCCTGAACATATGGTAAATAAGGCATGATACTCCAATTTTGTAGAGAATTTGAAAACTCAGTTTTATTTTTTATTACTTCGAGATATCAGGGAGTCGCTAAGAAATATGCACCATCTCGTTACAAGGCGATGAGTATTCGGAACATCCTACCCAATTAGTATTGCCATATGTCATAAGATGAAATTAGGGAACTAGAAAAGAAGAATAGACTATAGCTAG
Organism: Nepenthes alata; assembly: GCA_028571085.2. Lineage (NCBI taxonomy): Eukaryota > Viridiplantae > Streptophyta > Magnoliopsida > Caryophyllales > Nepenthaceae > Nepenthes > Nepenthes alata. The sequence goes on from JAOVVI020010071.1 coordinate 379, forward strand.
GAGATCCATTGATATATCAAATGATATAGTGAATAACTATTAGATGTAGATGTGTAGATTTTATATAATTGACTTACTTGTTAGACTTTAAAAAAATATCATATCTAATAATTGCTAAATAAATTAAGTTGTCAACTAAGTGTCAAAATAGAGTAGGGTTAGGAAGAAAATTGCCCTCCACTTGACTATATTTAGCATTAACTTCTAAAAAGGTATCTAATAAATAACAATCTTGAACAAATTCTATAAATATTTGTGTTGATTTAAGAATACACTAAAAATAGTAGTATAAATATCCAATTTCAAGAAATTATTGGGAGGACTCAAATACTTTATATAAAATAATTGCCGAAGATACTATTGAAGTTGGATAATTAATATAAAATTATAGAGAATATTATAGGTAATGACTCTCTAAATAACTTTTTTTTACATTTCAAATCCATGCTAAAGCAATTGTAGGCATTTTTATTTTTTATATTTTTAAAATGGTGATTCTAAATATGAATTTCTTTATTTTTTTTAAAAAAAAAATTTCCTTTTGAAAAAATTGGGAGTTAAATTCCCAGTTCTATATTTTTCATCCTTTTGGTATTTCTTTTTTTCAAAATTTTTAATTCTTTATTAAATTTATTCTTTAAATAATTGGAATTTATACGTGAATTGTAGTTGGAAAAAATTTGCAGAAATTTCAAATTGCATGTATGTGTAAAAATCGTAAGCGTTAAAGATAAAATTGTCATAAAAAAAAAGGGTTAATTTGTTAAAACAAGGTATGTTAGTTGATACTGTTGAGTTGAGTTGAAGAAAATTGAAGAGGCAATACGCTTGGTTTGTCGCCTGAATCGAGAACGTAGAGGGAATGACGGTAGCCGCCGGGGTAGGGTACGCTCTGATAGCACTCGGCCCTTCTCTAACTCTCTTCGTCTCTGTCATCTCCAAGAAACCCTTTCTCATCCTCACCGTTCTCTCCAGGTATCGGTCCGCTCTTTATGTGCGAATTTATGTTTTTTTTTTCTATGTATTACTTCGTACTCTCGAACTTCTAGGTTCATTAACGATTGATCAGTTCCATTACATTGCTTCTTTTTTTTTTTTTTTGGTTACGTTGGAAATCATTCATGCCCTATTTTGTTGTTGTTGTTGTTGTATTTATTTTATCTTATTTTGGGAAAGTTTGGGAGCAGTTGAGGTTTGAAGGAAAATGTGAGCGAAATATAACTACTGACTTTTGGACTAACTTTAGCCCTTAGTTATTTTCCTGAGATTTTTCGGAATCCAAATAAAGAATTAATTTCATTGCAGAACTATGTTTACCGGTGTAATCTAATATTGGTGGACGGAATGTTCGTTTTCTAGAACGGAAATTTTACATGCTGAATAGTACTTCCTCTGGGTAAAACTTGGATGGAACAAAAACGAGTGAAATCAGACATGCATTTCCCCCTTCTGTATCACTATTAACCACCTCCCAAACAAGCTTTCATTAATGACATGTGGAAATGGACCTCCTTCACGAGGGCTTGTTTGCTTGTTCATTGGCTTGGCCCTTTTATGGAAAATATTGAAACACAGATCCCCTTCTTCTATATTTTCAGAGAAAGAGAATTTGAAGGCAAAAAATTTCATGTAGCTGATCCCACATAGTGAAAAATGCTCAGTCCTGTATTGTCAGTTTTGTGCTTAGTAGGAAGAGGGAATGGAAATCTGCAAGATGAATGAACAAAAGAGAAAAGAACACTTCCCTTCCACTACCTTTCTATTTCTTTCTACCTTTTCAATCCAAACAAGGGAATTCTCTTCTGTCCTTCCACTTCCTTCTGTCCAAAACAAACTAGTAAGTGTGTGCCTATTTGTATTTGTGAATTGGCCTTCTTAATTGTGTGGCTTCCTCAGGTTCAAGTCTATTCCATCTAAGAGAAAACTGGAACTTGGAGAGTGTATGAAAGTAGAACAATGCAAATCATTTGTGATTTAACGATATGCTGACTTGATGTATTTAGAATGACAGAAATAGAAGAGTCTTTAAGATATTTTTCACACCATGGTCTAAGTTGGGGAGATTTTTTCAAGTCTCTTTGAGAGGAGATCATTCTAGGTTAGCTTCTTTGCGTTTGTTATCATGTCCACATCTTAGTGCTACCTTCATACGATAACCTTCTCGGATTCTGAAGCTGTTGCGGACACCTGTCTTTTGACAATTTTCAGAAGCTAATAGTGATGTTTTCCAGGCAACTTCTTCGCCTTTTATGCTTTTGTGTTTCTGGAGCCATTTCAAAATCGTCTTATTCTTTTTAGGTGTCTCTAAAACCTCGTCTATTGAAATTGTTTCTTTGGTTAGTGAGACCGTGCATTAATCTTACTGCTACCTTGTGGTGATTCTGTTTTCTCTAAGTTTAGTTTGTCTAAATGAGTAAATGACCATGGTATTTGCTGCCTTCTAAGTTTTGAATAAGGAGGGGGAGAGGGACTGCTCTTTTATTCCTTTAAACAAAAAATATTTTGCTAGTAATAGACATTGCAGGATACTTATGGTTAGTTCTAAACTGTGCAAATGCTAAGGTAAATGGTATTATATTCACCCAAGCAAAATTTTTGTCAAGATTTCCCTTAATTTAAGGCTTCTTCATGAGTGTGTGTTTCGATTTTTTTTTTCTTTTCTGGAGTCTGTCATTGTCTCCATCAAACATGTTGCAAATTGAGGTTTCAACTGGAAAATGATTGAAACTAAGTAATGATGCCCTATTCAATTACTCATAAACTGTTTGTGTGGACTCATATGCTTTCTGGTTCATGCATGTAGTACGCTTCTATGGCTGGTAAGTTTGATTGTCCTCTCAGGACTTTGGAGGGCTTTTCTTCCGCTAAAGTCAACCCCATGGTGGCCATATGGAGTTCTTGTGTTCACTTCAGTTTGTTTCCAGGAAGCGCTTCGTGTTCTTTTCTGGAAAGTTTACAAGTACGTTGATCACTGGTGTAATGTTATTAAGTGCTGAAGCTTAGTTGAATCAACATTTTTAATGATCCAAATATTTCTGCTGATTACCATAAATATTGATTTTATCATAGTTCTTTATAGTTCTCTCTCTGAATTTTATTTGAAGATACTGAGAACATTTTGCTTGAAAAGTGGTGAAGAGTGACTTTGTAAGTAACGCTAGCAACAAAAACACTACAGATATGATTGTAACATTGTAACATGATGTAAGTTTTCTAACAAAGAGGCTGGATTTCAACAACCAATTAAAATAAAATGGTGAAAGGGGTCCTTTATGAGCAATGATCCTGGAAATGAAACTATATCTCCTTATTTCTGGAAAAGTTTGGAAGATTTTACTTCCTTACTATATCACCTAGAAGGAAGGATTTTTCCATCAAACATCTCAGGCTGCCAGACTATATTAATGCAGCCAACAGAAAGAACCAGCCAAGGCCAGCTCAGGCCACATCCAAGAACAGATTCTGTAATTGTTATCTTCTGCTTTGTGTTTTCTTTTTTAATTCTGTTTCTAGCTTTTAAAGCAATCTGTTATTTGTTGTGGCAATCAGGTAATGATAATTGAGTCTTTGACATGTAAACCAGCCTATAAGAGAGGCTAAGACTGATGTAAACAGGAGATCTTGATTGAAGGGCTGAAGTTTAGCATGTCTCCTTTGATTCCTATTCGGTCTAATCTGTCTCGTCTCTGATTTTCTCTGCCTCTCTTCTTCTAGCACTACTATCCCTTCCCTTCATTTCCCCTCATTATTCTTCTCAAGCTCCTCACAAACAGATCCTTCCCTTGTTGTTAAAGGAGCTAAAACAGCCACATTATGACAATTATTTGGCTATGATCTTCTTTAATTCCAAAGTGATTTATAAAACTCATTGCCTCACACTTAATTCTGACCTCTATGGGAAGGCTGTTGCTTTGTCTTAAAATTATTCAATCTAAGTTAATACAGATGCATGCTTCTAAAGCCCTAGTGAGTCTTCTTTTGTACTCTGCTTGAATGAAATACAATTTAATGAGTCTTTTGGGTGCTTACATATAATTCTGTTTAGCTTAGCTTTATCTTTATCTTTTTGTTTTTTGGCTGAATGCAAGATGTGCTTTGATGAATGAATTTGAGGGAATTTCATATGTCCACAAGCTTTTTAAACAATCTCTCTAGATGATGGAGGAGGCCTTCTTTTTCTCAGACAAAAGCAGACTGAGCAGACTTTGCCACCCTACTGCTACTTATTTGTTTTGTGGGGAAAAAAATTTAGTTGCTATTAGTATTAGTTAATGCTATCGCACAGTCAAGATAAAATAGTAAAATAGATGAGTAAGACAAATATCTGACAGAGACTAGTATTGAGGGAGCAGAAAAACAATTTTGTTCATCAAGAAAGAACTGATGTCTTCTTAGCTAAAATAGTGCTTCTGTAGTTGGTGGGACTGCTAGTATACAGAAAATGGAGGAAGTAAACTGCAGCCAAAGGATTGGTAATTTTGTTCCAAGTATGGGGTTGTTGAACATGAACACCTATAGTTGGGTTCACATAATCACCATGTTTTTTCACTTATAAATAAGAAGATGAGGAGATGATAGGCAAAGGATATTCATGAGGTTAGACCTTTTATTTAGCCTATGCATCTTAAGTGGAAATAGTGGAACGTTTGAAAATGAAATTATTGGGGGAATCGGTTGAGTTGATCAATATATTCCATAGAGGGAGCACTTTTTCCAGAGATGGGAATCTAAATGGTCTTGTTGGGCAGGGAGCAAATGGGTGTACAAACTTCCATGGATACTATGGTTATAGGGAGAAAAATGTGAAGGAAAAGATGTTGCTGAGTTTGCCATTGCTAAGGTTTTATGGTGTCTAATACTAGTTAAGAAGAGTGATGAACAAATGACCAAATGTAAGAGTGACTCATGAAAAAAGACTAATTCCTTTTCCAAAAAGAAAGATGAGCAAGTGATCAAGTTTAAGGGTGGCTCATAAAATCGCGGGGAATTATTTTCTTACAAGAAAATTGTTGATTTTTGTATTTTAAAGACTCTAGCACCACCATTCCTTGGAAAAGTTTGGCAAATCAAGCACCGGTTGTTTGTTTTTTATATGTTAGGTGTTTTAAGAATTGACAAATCCCGTGTCAAAGGGAGAGTCAATTGAGTTGTATTTGAGTTGCAATTTTTAGGGTATAGTGTTTAAGAAAGGTCAGCATTTGCTTGCTTGGCACTTGAGTGTTTTATTGTTTGAATGGTGCCATGCAATCACAGCTAGAGGACCTCAAGCAAAAGATTGGCAGAATGCTAACGCTTAATGCATTCTCAACAACAAACTCGAGTGGTAGATTTATAGAGTAATTGTGCCCGATGCACACTAGACAAGAGCTCGAGCCATAGTCAATAGATTGGCAGAATAGGCTCGATAGATCAGTTGGACAAAGAGCTCAAGGGGCATATTGGTAGAATGCTCACACTTGACCATTGCTCTCTTGGCATGGGAGAGACAAATTGGCAGAATGTTTGTACTCAACTAGTGCTTGATTGACATTGGCAGAATGCTAGTGCTAAACTAGCACACAATTGATGTTCAAATGATTAGACAGTTTTTCCCCTTTGCATGCTATTGCATCCACATTGATTGGCCCTTTTACATGTAAATCACCTTTCTAGCTGCTTATAATCACGCCAGCAGAATTCAGCATTTGCAGAAAGAGAGCATCTTTGGGAGAGAGAACCACCACTTCAGAGAATTTCACTTTCCATCAGTGAATTGCTCTTGAAGCCTTTGAAATTCTCTTACACATAAATCACTAATTTGAAATTCTTTTCCACAAATCACTAACTCACAATTCATGTCTATTGCCCTTCATATAGATTAAAATAGCACTATCAGCTGTGACCATATTGGAAATCAAAATGCGAGTTAGTGTCGGATATGTCAGAAAAAATACTTTTGAGAATCATAAACTAAAAGTGAAATATCGGCCAATATATCATTCAAATAGTAGGTACTTCCGCTGATGTATCACAATATGTCTTCTATATGACAATATATCATGATGTTATCGCAATATCGGAAAATATCGGTATTAAGAGGCCCAATATTAAAACATATTGGTAGATATTTTAAATAGTAGCCATTACCTTTTTCTTTGTGAAATCTTTCCACACAATAATTTTCAGTTTTTCTCTTCAAAAAAATAGCAATACGTCCATCCTTAATTACTAATTGATTCTTGACAATATTATTATTTCCTTCCATTAATTCTCGACTTGCAAACAAAGTAGACAAATTGGAGCCAACAATTGGTATAGATTGATCAGAGTTGAGTTCTTTGGCATTTAACATATTAGCCTATATATAAGATTATGATTATTTTCTACATAAGCAGACAATCAAATAAATATTTAAGATCTTTTTTAAAAACAAATCTGTTCATAGAACTCCTTAAAAGACAAGCAAAAATATTTGTCTACCATTTAGAAATAAATACAAGGGTTGAAGAATAACGATAAATCTCCACAAATAGCAAGCAAATAATAAGAAGCAACAATTTAACTACCGTTGTGTAAGTAAATAATTTATGACAAGAACAAAAAAATACATGGAAAAAAATCATTAAATGACGAGCATTGAAGAATAATAAAATTGAAAAAAAATTGTTAGAGAAATCTTAAATAAAACTCAACAAATAGTGAGAAAATGAGATAATATATTCTAAATCTCATATATAAACATAAATAAAATAAAATAAATGATAACAAAAAATGAAAAAAATACAAACAAATGTAAAGGAATGAGATACGTCAAATTTGGTAAAAATGGAGCATTAGATAAAATTTAGTTTGCTGGAGATCAGTCAAATTTTATATTTATTGTATTTGAATCTTATATTTGTTTTCTCAAATGAAAAAGGAGATTAATGGAACTGATGGACGTATGGAAAGAGAACAAAGATAGAGGAAAGAGTGAGAGAGAACTCACAAGGCCAAAGGAGATGGGGCGGAAAGAGATGAGAGAGCAATGAGCTTCATCATTCAAAGAATGCTGCCAATGAGCTTCTAACTAAATGAAGGAGGTAAATAAGGGTTAGAGGCTTAGAGCCTTGGGGGTATGATAGGATATTTGGGGGTGGGGGGGTTGGGTTGGGTGTTATCAAAATTTAATTAAAATTTGTAATTGTTATTTTATTAAACTTTTGGGGGTAAATATGGAAATCACAAAATTTGGGGTATCTTTCAGGTGGATTTTGCTGAAGATTTAGGGTATCATATTCAAGGCGGGTTCGGGTTGGTTTTTGGGGCAGGGTGACTAAATGCCAAAGCTGCCTCATACTAAAAAAATGTTAAATTCAGCTTTCCCCAAAAACCACCCCAAAACTAGTCAAACCATCTTTCCTGTGTTGATTGGATTGAGTCAGTTTTCTGCACTGCAGGGTGGGCCAAATTTTCCATTCCTGTCTGGTGGACATTTGGGTGTAAAGGGTTGTAAGCATTTTGCCCCATTTAGTTGTCTTTGCTCATAAATAGACCTTTTTTTGTTTTGTTTCTTTTGCTTGATGAGGAGGAGCCTCTTCCCTATGCGGTGCTATCCTTTGTGATGGATCAGGGTAAACCATTTGTTACATTGCCCTTTCCTCAAGGATCAAGTATTATATAAGGTTCTGGACTTCTACAAGAGATAGGAATTGAACTAGATACAAAGAGTACCTCATTTTATTTTGGTTCGGTTTTTCATCTTTCTTTTATTTATTGGGTATGGGACTAATTTGTTTGTGGGACTAATTTGGTTGAGGAAAATTTTCATCTTTCTTTTATTTTTTGGTAAGGCTCTGGACTTTTATCTCTATAAATGAAGTTCTAAATATGAATTTATTGAAATTCTTTGTAGGGTTAAGTAAGGTTTTAAGAGTTACAGAAGATCTAACATTAATTAAGATTTCCTTTCTTGAGGTGTATTTGATGGTCATTACCCAAAAAAGCAGTATATCGATGAAATTATGCTTTCTAAGGTTACAAAGTCCCAATAATTAGTTTAGACTTGCTTTGTTACTGAAGAAGGTACAATACCTGTCTCTTTAATTCCCTTTTTTTGTCCTTTCTCTTTTATGATTTTTGTCAATCTTCAACCACCACTCTTTTGACATATCTCATGGTCACCTTTTGTAGAAAGTTGGAAGATATGCTGGATGCATTTGCTGCTCGGGTCTCAAAACCTTGCCTTTCTCTAACTGAGAAGATGCAAATTGCTCTAGGTAACCTATGGTAGTTTTTCCTTTTAAAATTTTTTCTTTTTGTTTTTTATTAGTTTCTTTGTGAACAAATTTTTTTCTGTATCCTTTGTATTTTCCCTTCATCTTTGTTTCGTTGTCAGTGATGATGAAAATCTTATGCCCAGCTATTACACTTGCTTGCTGTGTTGATTCTAAAACATCGTTTGGCTTTGTTGTTGTTGGGAAGGTCTTGAGCTGTGAATAGTAGGTTCATATTTGCTTCCCTCTTGCTTTTCTGTTGTCATCTATAGATGCATCTTCCATTGCTTAATATAAAATCTACTGTTGAATCATGATGTCTAAAAATTAATTTAAAATGGAAATCCTGTTTTATTTCTTCCTACCCATGAAAAAAGTAAATATTCTTTAGTCAAGGAATCTAAGATATATGCAGTTCCATATTTGGTTCTTTTGGCAAAGCTATCCACTGAATAAATCGCTACTTGCACAATGATAGTGCCCTTTACCACTACACCAAAACCCTGTTAGCAGAACCCCTTCCCTGTCCACTTGTGAACCGTAGATCCATTAAATTTAATCCTATGTACCTTATTGATTTGATCATACTACATAATATAAGATAGGCAATCCTAATGCAATTCTTTCCTCTAACAGTGAACCCCTTTGGATGGATGTTGTTGAAATATAAATATTTGATGAATAAAGGTTGACTAATGATGGTGCATGACTAGCATGCCATTGATCCACATAGGATAAATCCCAAGTCACAGAAAAAAGAAAAGAAAAGTACAGCATCCTGGGCATTCATTGCCTGGAACACATGGTCTACAGAGGGAGCAGTCTCCCTTCATCCACTTTGCAGTGGGTGGAAAAACTTCGTACTGTGACATGATGAAAAGTTAAAGCCCCCACTCATTGCGTCATGCATTTTTTGACCAGAAAATGCAGTTATATTCTCACTCATATAAATAGAGGGGACTTGCTAGGGGGGAGAGCAGGTGGACTGAGGATGAAAGGAGAACATACAGAGGGCTGATAGGCTGCAGAATTGGGGGGCAGAGAGAAGTGCCAAGAGGCTGCAGAATTATTGAGCAAATCAATAGTAAGTTGCAAACCAAAAAAAAAGGAAATGGAGGGAAGGATTGCCGAATTGAGAAAAGGAAAGAAACCAAGAAAGGCATAAGAACAGATCCTTGCTATAAGTCTCTGTTTAAGAAAGAAATGACCAGTGAAGTCTACAGACAGAATGTTAAGGAATCAGTTATCCTGGAGACAAACAAAGTAATGTGATTTGCTAAATGGTTAAAAGCAGCCTTCAATTTTTGTCACTGTATCTCCATCACTGAACAATTTCTGTTGTTTACAGGCTTTCACAAGGTGATAGAATGCAATTCTGTGTTCATTTTTGGAAACTTAACCTAGGAAATATCAAGGATCCTAGGGTTCAATTTCTAAAGTTGCATGCATAGATGGATCTATCCTCCATATCTTTATTCCCTCAACAATTTACTAAAGATCTCACAGAATTTGACCTAGGAACCCTCAAGGATCCAAATCTTGTAATTTGAGGATTTAAAATGCATAAGCTGATCTGCAAGAATTCAAATCTCTCTAGGACACTTAATTTTGGAATCCCAAGGTTTCTTGGATTCTCAAGGATCTACCCAAATTTAATCCCTCAAGGATCACTCAATTTTTGAATGCCTCAAGGATTTTGTAATCCCATGGATCCACCCCGTGCTGAATTCTTTTTAATGAGGGCTTTACTAAAAAAAATGTCAATAGAAAGATGTAAAATAGAGAGAAAATTAGTATGGCAAGTAAATCAAAGTTAGGCAGCTGGTGGACTGCTGGAAAAAGGGTTGTCCCATACACAAGGATCCCATTTTGTGGGGGTTTGGGAGGGTCAGGTGTACACCAATTTACCCATAGATTGCAAAGAAGCTGTTTTTTGTTGTTGGAACCTGTGACTAAGGGTCATAATGGAGTCATCTTACTGTTTGAGTAAAGGCCAACACATTGAAAAAAAAATTAACAGAAAAATGAAATAAAAAAATGGTGGAAACATTATGCCTTTTGCTTTGACCGAGTAAACTATGATCCTGGAGAAGGCTGGATCAAAGGAATCAAGTTATTGTCAAAGAAGTCTTCATTGTCCTCACTTAGTCTTAAGCTAATAGTTTAACACATGCTGTTTGTGTCAGCTCACCATGTTTAGTTTCTTCCACCTCTGAATTGAGAACCAAGATAACTTGCAAATACAGTGGGTTATGTGCCCATCAAATTGTGGCTTTACCATTCATAATTCTATAAAGCCTGTTCCTTCCAACTCAAGTAAAACAAATAATTTTTGTAAAGTGTCCAAGCTGCTCTAACTTCCTGGGACACTGGGTCCACCTAAATAAAAACTGATCCTAATCCCTGCTAAATTAAGCCATCTACACACTACCAGATTCTTCTTACAAACTGAGCCTTACTTAAATATTCAGAACTACACTGACCTGATTCCACAAAGATGTGTACGTAAACATGTTCTAATTCAAGTGTAGTCCAAACCAAATTAAACCCAAACCCTTGAGAAATTCAAACCCAAAGCGTCAAACAAAAGCTGAATATTTCATGGTTGTCTAATGAGGACCCTAACGAGGCACTCGAGTGACTAATTGGTAGAATCTGGGCACCAAGCCACAGTTATGAGCATGTCTAATCTAGATTGATGCTCCCATTCCGAGCTACATACACTCCCATGTTGATCTATGCTGACACTCCTGTGCAGAGCTAGGCAGGCACTCCAGTGTTGAGCTATGCAAATTCATGGAATACAAAACACTTGGGCAGCAGGCAAAGATGCAATTATGATTCTTCATTAGGGGCAATGTTATAGTTTGGGCTTTAAGCACCACTAGGGTTAGATTGGTTATATATAAGGGTAAAGGTTAGGAGAGGCATCTTTTGGCAATTTGAGAATTGTTTTGAGACTTGGCAACTTCCTTCTTGGTATTTCTCCGGCTCTTCTAAAGTTCTCCTTTGAAGTTTCTTGCGCTAGTTTACAATCATTTAGTGACTCTGATGTTACTTTGTCTCATCCAAGATTTCACTTTGTGGATTGTTAGGTCTAATTGAGTGTTATTATATATTTTTTCTTCATAGATGTGGTGAAATCTAACCATTGTATTGAGTAATCTATCCACATTTGGGAGTTATTTGTCTAGCACTAGTTTTGGGTTGTTTGTTTGATGCTATTTTGGATGGAACATGGATGTGTTCATGGATGATTAAGCTTGGTATTGGACACTAGATCCATCTCCTTATCGATTGGCGCTTTCATTGACAGATTTCATTGATATATCTCATTATTTGGCGGAGAAAACAACCATTGCAAATAGTTGCACAAATATTGCTAGACTGAGCATGACTGTTGCTGTAAAGGCACCTACCACCTCAAGAACTACTTCGAACAACATTTGAGCCAAATTGGAGGGCACTAGAAGAAACTCAAATGAGGCTCACAAGGATGATTGATGGGGTTATGATGTTAGTGGAACAATTGACCACAATCGTGAAGTTGTGTAGCTGCTCTATATAAGAGGTTAAGCACGAGTTCCATCAAGCTTAGGGATCACCAAGGGGGATTGGCAAGAGACTAATGTCACTAGGGATGAATGAGAGGCCCGAGTCAGAAAGTATGAGATTAGAGGATAAGGTGTACGAATTGAAGATGGTGGAAAAGCATTTAAGAGATGGCTACAGGCAAAGGAACTAATGGCATCGGTCTGCCTGGCCAAGGAAGAGGGCTCACAAGCAAAATGGACAAGCTCAGGACCCGAACATCCCAGTCGGCTCGGTCGACCAAAATGACCTTGTTGGCCCAATCAAGACGGCCCACGATCCCCTTTCCGCATGCTAAAGAAACTTGCCATAGCCGATAGGAATAGCCTAGCCAATATTCCAAGAATATTTGCCCATGTTCACACAATTGCTCCCAAAATGGGAATGGTTGCTTGGCGGATCTCCTCCCAAAGGTAATTGCTATACCGGGATTTCCTTATCCATCGGATGGCTCAGCGGCAGTTATCACTAGTTAGGAAAGGTCGAACTGCCTACCAACGCTATAAATATCCCTTTACTACAGTAGGAAAGGGGACACGGGACAAGACACTGTGAAATACAACCAAAAACTCTCCTCAAGTGAGTGAGTCCTGACTAAGACTCTGCCACCGTCGTTGAGCATCGCAGTTGCACTTTGACGACCGTATAATTGGCAAAGATGCTCCCTCCCGATCGCATCTCTCTCTCTAAGATCCCTTCAGTCGTGTGCTCCTCTATGACACTCCTCAGCCGAGTGCGCTTCTAAGCTACCCCTCTGCCAGGCGCAAGCAAACACTCAATCCCTATTACATGCATCCAAGTATCTCTTTCATATCTTCGCATCTTTCTATCTGTTGAGAAATATTTCTTATTTGAGCGTCGGAGGATATACCGGAATGCGAGTCCTTCTAATTCTCTAACCTCTTGTTTGTTAGTTGTGTTGTGCAGGGCCCAGGTTAAAAGTACGGGGACTGGATCAACTTCAATTCAACGCGATTGAGGAAGATCAAGTAGCTCCCTAACTCGTTAGACAATTCAGATCCATGGGCGCATTAGGAACCATTACGCCTC
>JAOVVI020010072.1:0-13253 GCA_028571085.2 Nepenthes alata
AAACTCCATACGCTCGTTTGATGAGCTAGCGGATACTTTTCTGAGCCAGTTGGCCTCCAGCCGAAGGGAGGAGAGACAACCATGGCACCTAGTACGCCTCCGCCAAAAGACGGACAAAAGCCTGAAGCGGTTGCTTGGCCGTTTCATCACTGAGGCGCGGGGGATTCCTTAGCTCTCTGACGAGCTGAAACTCAACGCATTTGTCGCCACGCTGGCGGCGGGGGATTTCTTCAAGCACCTGTCGCACCAGCGCCCTTAAACCTTCCGGGAGGCTGAGATCATCACCCGGGCGTACATCACGGCTGAAGAGGCTAATGAGGCAAAGTGCCCTGAGAGAGCGGACTGACCCCCGAAAGCCACCAGGGCCACTGTTGGATGAAAGAGGGACGGCGACAGCCATGGCTTCCCCGAGCGCCACAAGCAGCAGCGACCTCCGTTGGTTCCATGGAAAGACTACGGGCGTTCATCCTTGACCCCCCTGAATGATAGCCGGGCCAACATCCTAATGCAAATCTAGGATGAGAAGTTCTTCAAATGGCCAAAAACGCCAAAGGGTCCCAGCGGTAGTGACCATTCCAAATACTACCAGTTTCATCGTTGCTTGGGGCACTCCACTGAGAACTGCTGCACACTTCAGTAGGAGATTGAGGAACTAATTCACCGCGGACACCTCAAACAGTTCGTGAAGAGCTAGGGTTGATGGTAGGGTTGTATCCGCCCTCGTTTCAGACGGTAGGGTTGACTACCATCTGAAACGGGTCTTCATTGATAATGAAAGTTTACAAAATTTACTGTAACAAAGTGCCTTTTTTAAACTTGGATTGAGATAGAGCCAGATGAAGGCTGCCGGCAGACCCTTGTATGGCTTGGATAACGAACCTGTCCCCGTGCAGGGGGTAGTCTGACTGGAAGTCACGATGGGGACCCACCCGCGTTCTCTGAGGCGAGAGTTGGCATTCCTCGTCGTCGACCTACCATCCATCTATAACGCCATACTAGGCAGACCCTTCTTGATGACCTTCAGAGCCGTGACGTTGATCCCGCTTTTGAAGGTGAAGTTTTCCACCCCGTAGGGTGTGGGTGAGGTCATGGGAGACCAGAGTATGGGACGGACGTGCTACCTATCCCAGGTCAGTCCTGTAGAACCGAGTTATCTAGATGAAGACCTTAACCTCCGCGATGAAACCCAGCTATAGTAGGCCCAGTCGAGAGAAGCCACTGAAGCGGTCCCATTAAATCCTTTCGAGCCAGAAAGGTGCATCAACGTGGGCAGATCTCTCCAAACCGTGGAGCACGACAGGGTGATTACCTTCCTTAGGGCCAACTCCGACGTGTTTGCTTGGGTTCCCACTGACACGCCCGGGATACCGGCCGAGATGATCGTCTACAAGTTGGGCCTTGACTCGAGCCAAAAACCTGTTCGGCAGAAACACAGGAACCTCTCTGTTGAGAAGTTAGTGGCCATAAGGGAAGAGGTAAGAAGACTCCTGGATGTGGGATTTATCCGAGAGGTGTAGTATCCGAATTGGCTGTCAAATGTTGTGTTGGTAAAGAAAAGCAGCGGCAAGTGGCGAATATGCGTGGATTTTATGGACGTGAACAAGGCTTGCCCTAGAGATAGTTTCCCTCGTCCCAGGATCGATCAGCTCGTGGACTCCACGTCTAGGCACGAGCTCCTCAGCTTCATGGATGTGTGCTCTTGCTACAACAAGATCTGGATCCATCCAGAGGACGAGGAGCACACCTCCTTCATGACTGACCAAGGGACCTATTGCTACAAAGTAATGCTCTTCGGCCTCAAGAACGCTGGAGCAACCTACCAGCGCCTGGTGAACAAAATGTTCGAGGCTTAGATCGGCTAGAACGTGGAGGTGTACGACAACGATATGCTCGTGAAGAGCAAACTGGCTAGCGACCACGTTAGCGACCTGGAGGAAACATTCCAGGTCCTCCCGAAGCATGGGATGAAGCTCAACCCCATCAAGTGTGCCTTCGGGGTAACCTCAAGGAAGTTTCTGGGCTTCATCGTGTCCCAATGTTGAATCGAAGCCAACTCGGAGAAGATCAATACCGTCCCCAACCTTAACCTCCCGCAGACGATTAAAGAGGTGCGGAAACTGACTGGCCAGATCACGGCCCTCTCGCAAATCCTCGTGAAGTCAGCAGAAAAGTACCTGTCTTTCTTCAAGGCGCTGAGGGGGGACAAGTCGACTAGGTTCAAGTGGAGCGAAGAGTGTGACGAAGCCTTCAGAGAATTGAAGGCGTACCTCACCAGCCCGCCGCTTCTGAGCTCGTCGCACGAGGGTGAGGACCTTTACCTCTACTTGGCTACATAAGCCGCGGCCCTCAGCTCTGTGCTAGTTGGGGAACGAAAAGGCGTATAGTGGCGAGTATACTACATAAGCCTGGTGCTGATGGACGCAGAGGCTCGCTATCCACACGCCGAGAAAATGACACTCGCTCTCATCTATTCGGCGCGGAAGCTGCGGCCTTACTTCCAGTCCCACCGGATTGTTGTACTAACTGATCAGCCACTCAAATCAATCCTGCAGAAGCCGAAAATGTCCGGACGGCTGGTCAAATGGGCCATCAAGCTAGGAGAATTTGACTTAGAATTTTGACCCTGGCCCGCCTTAAGGCGCAGGCCCGGCCGATTTTTTTGTTGAGGCGGCAACCCCAGCACCGGCAGAGGCCAACAACCCGGAGGGCACAGATGACCATGAGCATCCAGTGTGAACTCTAAATGTGGATGGCTCATCTACTCAAGCTGGCAGCGGAGCAGGGGTTGTGCTAAAAACACTAGAGGGTACGAAGATTACATACTCCATCACGCTCGCCTTCCGAGCCACCAATAACGTTGCAGAATACGAGGCACTCCTCGCAGGCTTGCGCCTGGCCAGGGAATGCTCCGTTTGGTCATTGACCATGCGCAGTGACTCCAAGCTCATAGTCAACCAGGTGAAGGGGGACTTCGATGCATTGAGCCCACAACTTGTGAGGTACTTGGCAAAAGTGAAGACCCTGATCCCTGAGTTTGACCGATTCGAGATCAAGCATATCCCTAGGTCCGAAAATGAGCGCACCGATCGACTGGGCCGGGACACGATGATCAGAGTCCTGGAATAATACGCCAAGGACCCTCGTGAAGTCCTGACCACACTGAGCATTGAAGCCAAAGATCAAGAGATGTTGTGGGTCGAGGCCGGAAACCATTGGATGATGCCATACATAAAGTATTTGTCCAAGGGAGCGCTCCCCGAGGATGACAACGAGGCGAAGCAGATCAAGAAGGTGGCAGCATGGTACACGCTCCTTGGCGGGAGGCTGTATAGGCGCGGGTATTCTGCTCCACTTTTGAAATGCCTTACCCCAGAGGAAGCCGAGTATTCGCTAAGCGAGGTACACCTTGGGCTGTGTGGCTCGTACATCGGAGGAAATAACCTCGCGTTCAAGGTCATGCGCCAAGGGTTCTATTGGCCGACCATGAAGCGGGACACCATGGAATTCGTCCGAAAGTGTGAGAGTTGCCAGGTCCACAGTCCGATGGCGCATCAGCCGCACTCGGAGCTACATTGCCTCTAGTCCCCATGGCCGTTCGCACAATTGGGGCTCGACATGCTTGGACCATTACCAATGGCCCCAGGCCAAAGGAAATTTCTGATCGTAGGGCTTGATTACTTCACCAAATGGGTAGAAGCTGTCCCACTCGCGAAGATCACCGAATAAAATGCAACGGAGTTCCTCCGTCAGGGAATCATCTGCCGCTTCGGGATTCCCGATGTCGTAGTGACCGACAATGGAACCCGATTCACCGGCAAGCGGTTCATGAAGTACTATCGTGATCTCCGCATCTGTCTTAACCACACGTCCGTTGCCCATACTCAGGCCAATGGACATGTTGAAGTTACCTACCGCACACTGCTGCATGGGTTAAATACCAGGCTGGAAGACACAGGGGGCTCTTGGGTCGACGAGCTACCGTCTGTGCTCTAGGTGTATCGAACAGCCTCGTGGGAGCCGACGAGAGAAACACCCTCAGCCTCTTTTTTGGGGCAAAGGTTGTTGTCCCCGTAGAGGTAGGAATGCCTAGCCTATGGGTCAAATGCTTCAACCTGGCCACCAACACACAGAGGCTTCGGGAGAACTTAGACCTGCTCTCTGAGGTTTGGGATGCGGCACGACTGTGAGTTATGGCCTATCAACAACGCATCACACGGTACTAGAACAAGCGGGTGAAGGCACGCCCTCTTGAAGTTGGAGATCTGGTCCTCCGGAGTGTAGAGGCGGCGGAAAGATTGTGAACAGGAATAAGCTCTCCCCCGGGTGTCCGGAGCGGAGTGCACAAGCAGCATGCCTAGAATGGAAAACTGGTCCTGTGGACCTGGAATACCGCGAACTTAAGGAAATACTATCAATAGCGCCGTGTCAACCCAGGTAGGACGCACACGCGCACCACATGGGATGCTTGTACATATGCCATGCTTTTTCATTATTAAAGTTAGCTTCCTAGTTATTCTGCATCTTCATATGTGTGACTGTATACATACATTGCATTCTTAAACCAAAACGACCTAGGCTGGCCCTAAGTCGGGAGGACGGGCATCTGTTCGTAAAGTAAATCCTTGGCCCAGTGCCAGGCGGTCCATAGACAGCCGTTCCAGGATTTCGTCCTCACACCATTTGGTCCGAGGACGGCCCCACTTATCTTGGCCCCGTGCCAATCGGCCCATGCGGCCACCTGCGCTGTGACTCCGTGCCGAACGGCCCAGGAGGCAACCACTCGCAGAATTTGACTTCTTATCAAGAGGACCCATGCGATCCGCAAAGCAGGCTATGCGCCTGTGACCCAAGTGGTTATAATAAAAGGCCCGGGGGATTTTGAAGCCTCCAATCTGTGGCCGATGAAACCTTAGAGGGTAGAATTCGCAGGCGTACGGTGACCTTCTTTCACAAAAGAGAGCACCCTCTGTCTAAGATGGTCATGGGCTAGGACCTTAACTTGGTGATTATAACGCCTTGAGCAGGGGCCACACACCTCCCGCGAACAAACGCTACCAAGGTCTAGACCTCGGAGTCCGGTTACTATGGCCTGAAAACCCGGTTGACCCTAGTTGCGGCTCCATGGGACTGGCGACGACGTCCGCTTCATCAGATCGAGCTTCCCAAACGCGTGAATTGTAATGACATCCTCTAACGAAGGATGAGCACAACGCAAGAAGACGCTTGTATAGGGTCTTAGCGACAATGGCTCCGCGAGCCTAGCACTCGAATGAAGGGTGTGAGCCCACGGATCACATCAAGTAAGAGTTGCGGTCCAACAAACAACACTAAAGAAAACAGGTGCGGAAGAAGAAATGGCCACTCTTTATTCATTCTCCAAAAGCAACTGAAATGCAAAAGCAAGTGACAACAACAAAGAGCAGCAAAGTGGTCTATACAAGATCAAGACTATTGCGGAGGCTGCGACGAGCTGGACTCCTCATGAAAGTTCCTCAAGCGGGACGCCTCCACAATCCCGTAGTTCTCGGGGTGAAGAACTCCCTCTGGAATGTCAGGGGCGATCATAGATACGATCTCGCGGCACAAGCGGATACCGTCCCAGTACCGTTTCTCCAACAGAAGCTGCGATTCCACTGGAGAAAGTTGACAAACCATCTCTCGGTTCAGACAAGCGTTATCATCCTCCAGGTGAACGAGCAGGGCTTCCTGTTGCATGACCTTCTGTTGCAGGCACCTTATCTCCTCTTGCCCCCGTTCGCTATCCTCTTGAAGGGAGGTGACTTGGGCCGGCCCTTGCGCGATGAACAGCCTGCTGCTCGTGATGGAAGTTCCCGTGCAGTAGGACGGTTAACTCATCGAAAGGATCAGTAGTACCAGAAGCCCGCAAAGAGAAACGACATTAAAGGAATGCTCAGAATGTGTAACAGCAGGGAAGGGACAGATCGAAGTGGCTGTACCTGAGTGGGAGTAGTGCTCGGAGAACACACAGAATCACCTGGAGGAGCACCTTCCTGAAGCTCCTCTCCTCCAACCGTCAGAGTCAAGCCGGCAGGGAGGGTTGCATTCGTAGGAGCGCTCGGAGGCTCAAGCCCCGAAGACGCCTCGATTGCCCCATGCTAGCTTCTGGCGGATCGACGGCCAGCGCGGCTCCTTCCTTTGATGCTGAAGCTATGTCCACGAGAATCCCACCCTCTGAGAGGGGCTCCACAAAGATAACAATCGGATCTGAAGGATGCCTAGTCTCTGACGTTGGCGAGGGCACGGATGGGCGTGGCCCAGTTTGGTTGCCAAGGCCCAGAACGTCGCCCGCCATTTCCGGAGAAGCATCCGCGAACACACCAACGATGGAGGGCGCAGAAGGCTCCTTAGTAGGTTGAGACTCCACCTCGTAGATTTCGAGCGCGACTAGTCACGCAATCGTAGTCGGCGATGGTTCGGCGGTCACCCCTTGGTGGCCAGCACTCGAAGTCGCCTCCAGTACCAGACTTTGAACCTCGGCAATAGACCCGATGGCTCTCCTCCAGGTCGTCAGCGACAAAGTCCCACTGGCCTCCTCCAACGTCTATATAGCGGCGTCATCCTCACCATCGTCTGATGACGACTCCAGTAGGGAGCAGCTTTCTTCCCCGTCCCCTGGGCGACGGAGAAGCAACGGAACTTCTAGGTTTCCTCTTATCGGGGCCCGTGATTCTCCATCCCGACGGAGGCCCCAACTTGGCGACCTCAAAGGTGATAGACGTCAGATAATAAACTTGGATGGAGAACCTCGTCTCCTCAGAATGAAGGGCGGTGACCAGCTTCTCAGCTTCCGCAGCATCCTCGACCGACGACTTCTCGGAAAAGAAGGTTGAAATTGGCCCCAACAAGCGGGAAAGCTCTGAATTAGTAGGCTCTTGCAAAAAGAAGAATCGTTCCTTCCAGCCTTTCACAGAGTCAGGATTGGTGCCGTGGAAACGAAAGCCCATCTTGGGTGACATTGACACCTAGTTTTTCGACTCCGTGAAGCAAAAAATCAGCCTAGCGGCCTTGGCGTCAAAGGAGGTACAGTGGAAAAAAGCAAAGATGCACAAGGTCACCAGGTAGCGCACCGCGTTGGGATGAAGTCGTGCCATGTGGACTCCTAATGCCTCAACTAGCGAGTACAGCATGCACGGCGTAGGGTAGCGAAGTCCCCCTCTTAGGTGGTGCTCGTAAACTGAGATGTAGCTCACTGGGGGGGCATTGGCCCTATCCAGAACGTCAGAAGTGCAGTAACTCTGATTGCTAGGAATGCCATAGTCAACCATGAGGGTAGCAATGGCGCTCGCCGTCAGAACAGACCTCGTATTGTGGACGCCATGGCGCCGTGCCCTAGGTGCATGGGAAGACGAAGAGCTCTCTTTCCTTTTCGTCATATCTCTCTTAATGTGGGATAACCGCGAAGGAATTTCAGCAAGGGGCAAGGAAATCATTCCCGTTGGTTTAAATAGACGACGGAAGGCGAACAGGCGGGAAACCAAGCGATGCCAGCTGTAGATGATTGAGACACGTGCTGGCTTCGGAGCACATCGCAAAGCACTAAGTCGCCCGCAATCATGGCCAGGCGCCAGACTGATAGGGGCGTCGCCTCACCTGCCTGACAGGGTTCCACGCTGTCATCTCCGCATTAAATAAAGGCTTACGATAGCAAAACCCGCTACGGGGACGTGCAGGTGTGCAGAACAAAAGGCAAATCAGTGCGACAAAAACAGTGGGTTTCATTGCATTAAAAAGCTCTGTTACAGGGCAAACAAACAAAAAATATACGAAATACAACGATTTGCTACGGTGGTCGTAGACTAACGCCCCGCATGGTCTGGAGGAGAACTTGGGGCCGAATAGTCGATTAGATGGTTGCGCGTCTGCGCACTGGAATTTTGAGAGTTTAGGACACCGATGCGGAATTTCGGATCCTCCAGCAAGGCTAACCTCCGGCTGAGACGGATCCCGTCCTGAAAATTCCTTTCCAAGGCAGGGTCGACTTCTTCCGGCAGAAACCTTGACCTTAACTCCGTATGAAGCCCTGCGGTCTCCTCACCGAGTAGTCGTCGCAACTCCTCACTCTCTCCTTCGAGAGCCTGTATCCGGGCCTGCGCCACCACGTTGGCATTGGTGAGTCGGACGGCCCTACCTTCAGACTCAGCCCACACGTCCTCAAGGTGCGCAGCTCGGTCCCTCAACAGCTCGATTCCGACGATCGCAGCTTGCATACGCGCCTCAGCGCTCTCCAGCCTCCTAGTCATCTGTTAGCACGAGAGGTCCCTTATCCCTGAAGCATCCTCCCGGGATGAAGCATCTCCCTCTGCCCTCTCAAAACCGGGAGGCACTCGCAGGTGGCGAGAAGGTCAAACGACAGTGGTCTTGGAGCGGTCACCTCCCGAAACGCTGACGCCTGAGTCGTCGGGAACGTGGGAACTGGAATCCGACTCGCTGGAAGAACATTCCGAATTAGACGTCGTGTCCTCCATCACTGTTGCAGCAGGGTGTACTCAAGCAGAGTAGAAGGCTTTCAAAAGAATGAATGCTGGAAAGCATGAAGTCGTAAGGAGAACCGACGCATTTAAATAGGAGAGGTTCCCTCTCGAGAACGGCGGCGTAATAAAGGCAAAAAGAAAAAAAAGGAGTGCCAGCCTCTGGCCAACGAGGATTCACCACGTGGCAAATCCCTGAAGGCTCGCACCTTTCCGAGATGTGACAGATTGACGCGACGTCTCCTGCCCACACGTGCATTAAATGCGTCGGATGGCGAGAAGACGCGACTGCCAGCTGCAAACCCTCTGTCTTCTCAAGACAGAACACGGATCGTCAGGAAAGAACACGCAAGAAAATATGCACAGTAAAGAGAAAAGAATGGCGACGAATGGGCTACTTCTTTTAACATCATATATGTAATAATATGTAACTTAGAATGCCCCTGCCTTTTTTCACCGGGTTTGACACACCCTAATACTCGATTCCGACCTACACTATGATCCCCATAAGGCCTAAAACAGCCCAAAACGAATTCAAAACCAATCCAGCAAAAATAGCAGCAACTAGAAATTGCAACTGTCTATAAACGAAGATCATTAGTGGAAAGACAATTCATTTGGCAAGCCAAAATAGCCTAATAGTTAGACCATTAACGGAGATCCATTTTCAAGGGTTCAAGAATAATAATGAAACCATTAACTAAACATCGATAGATCTTTCGGGTGCATAATAATTCCACGGGGTTGAGAGGAATTTTGACCAATTTGGGTCCTTTTACTATCCTTACAGGGACGATCTATTAGTGTAATCTTGAAAATACAGTATTTGACAAATAAAAAATACTTAGAAGATATAAGAAGCATGGATACATCAATAAAAGATTCGCAAAATTTCTATAAAATTACAGAGCAATTATTTATAAAATATTCATTAATCAATTAATAGTACCGGCAAAATATGCATCAACATATCACCCGTCGAACACAAAACAAACCATCCCTTTGCATCCGCTGTCAGTGTGGATCGGCCGACATTGGCTGTGTAGGTAACCTCTTTACCTCTGAGAAGGGTCTCGTGTTGCTCCATTTAATTGTTTTTAGCAAGTATGAAGCTTCACGTAACCCTTTCACATTCCCCCTTTTTTGGGGTGGAGGTCACTCCCATATAAACACAAAGGGATGTGTGGCAAAAAAATTTCTAGCCAGATGACCATATCCAGCCCTTATGGTTTGATATTGGAGACAAGCTATCACTCAAACTCACACTGTAGATCTACAGAAGGATCAACTACAAGACTACTCATTAGATCCTAGTTCTGAGATATTATGGTCCCTTGACGAAAGCGGCAATGTGGCCTATCGATTGGAAGCTACCTAACAGATTAAAAGTACACCTGAGTGAAGCTCATTCACAAGGATGGAGCGTAACCATCCAAGGGAAAGGAAAAAGGGTACGACCTTTTAATAAAAAGCAGTTCAAGGAGAAGGTACAGGAGATTCTTGAACACAGAGACTAGTGGTCGAAGCAAAATAGAATGGAGATCAGTGTGGCTACAACTTTGGAGAGGGACACATCTCAATGGCAAATCAAAAATGGATTTGTAGAGTACCTGATATTGTTTTGTTGAAGACTTCGGATTCTTCTAGGGGTGGTTTTTTAGCCACTTACCATCCAAGATCCAGATGTGTGACAGACACTTGAGCCTTGTGCCTAGTTTGTCACATGAAACTTAGTTTGGAGGTGGACTCAGAGTAAGGCGGCGGTCGAGCAGTTTGGCCTGACGAGTTTGGCTCTAGAGAACTTGTATGGGATTATCCAATTTAGAAGTTCGAGAAAGGATCCTAGGACACTAAGATGGTGACATGGCTGTGAGACTGGATATCAATCCAACCAGTTTACAAATGTTAGCTGATGTGATTATGAGAGTTACCAACTATAGTTTTGAATGAATACGTAGATGTCGTTTTACGATTAGGCCAAGAACATTGGTTGCAACTACAAGGAAAGTGCGATTGGGATAAATATTTCATTATTGACAACCACTGAAAACTAAATTATGTAATCAGGTGTTATTGTATTTAGAAGTACCAAGGGATTGTTCCTTATTTTGCAAGGAGAATGAATAGGGGACATCTCCTTGTATTGGATTTCTTTTTAATGTTCGGCGTTATTTTTCTGAGCATTAGGTCCCTTGCCTATTTTACTTAGTCTTTGAAACACTCAAAAAATAGTGTGCTGAGGCCTGAGTCAAGGGGTGTTTGGTTTCCGCATACTATGGCAAACGAGTGTATGTGTTAGGTTTAGGCATTTCCTTGTGGGTGACTCGACAAACGAATACGTTATCGAAGTTTATAGTACTGCAAATTGGCTGCAGCAATGACCAGGAAGACCATTTGCCAGAATAGCCAAATATCGGAGAAGATCATTTGCCAAAGTAGGCAAATCGTGGACGATGACTATTTGCCAGAGTAAACAAACGTCAAAGAAGACCATTTGCCGGAGAAGGTAAATCTCGGAGTGACCATTTGTCAATGTGGGTAAATCTCGGAGGATGACCATTTGTCGGAGAAGGTAAATCTCGGAGTGACCATTTTCCAAGGTGGGCAAATATCGGAGGATGACTATTTGCCAGAAAAGGCAAATCTCAGAGTGACTATTTTGTTAAGGTCGGCAAATCTCAAAGTAGTACTTGTCAGAGTGGCAAATGTTGGAGTGGATTCTCCGGAGTAAAAATCCGGAGTGGATTTTTGAAGCATATTTGCAAGAGTGAATTTTCGATGTGGAAATCCAAAGTCAATTTTTGGAGTGCTTTTGCAAGAATAATGCCAAGGATCTGAGATGATAAGTTTTGCAGAGTATGTAACTGATGGGTAAAATAGTTGGCTTTTTAGAATTTATAAGTTTTGCAGAGCAAGTAGTTGACTTGCAGGGCATGCACGTCTGAACAAAGTAGTTGACATGCAAAGTATGCATGTCTGGGAAAGCACGAAAACTGATGAGGTCGTAGGAAAAGACAGGGTTGACGTGACAATTTATCTGCAAGAATCGGGTCAGGTGAGCAGGTAAAATTTGGAGACAAAGTCTTTATAAAAAGCACACTAGGCGCTTTAGAAAGATAAGCTAGTAGGACAAGCAACCAAAAGCAAGGGGAAAAGTGAGGGCTGCAGGCAACAATTACAGCAGCTGCTGCTGCAGTCACGAGAGTGGTAGACAGAAGTAGCAACGGTAATAGCTACAGTGGAATGTGGAAGAAGAGTGGAACAGAGTATGAGTGTGGAAGGGAGCTCTCATCGTTCGCTGTCTACCACCACACTTGTAAAATCAAATAGCAAAGTGTACCACCAATGAGATGAAAGAAAAAAGAAAAACATATCGATAAGAGGAAAGGAGAATTTTCTTACTCTGAAAATTATTTTTTTTGTTCTGTATTTGGGTATGTGCTGGTATTCTATCTCAAGATTTTTGTAGCTGATTTTACATAGTAAAAGTTTATTCGGAGTTTGCCTCATAATTTTTTTCTTCGACTTGAAGGGTTTCCACGTTAAAAACGTTGTGTATCTTTTTATTTCTTATGCTCACTAGATTGGTGATTGTCGATTAACATGAGGTTTAGACTTTCCGTTGCGCCGTGTTGTGTGTGAATTCGGGTATCGAACCCCAACAGCATGTATGTTTGTGGTCATGTAATCTAGATGTTAGCTCGTGAAACTATTCACCCATGACCCAACAACTTCAATGTATTAAATTGAGGACCACAGGATTAAATTTTAAATTATGCATGAAATATAACTATCTATGCCGGTATTCAAATAGAATGGTTAAACAATTCCAATGAATTATTTTTATAAATGGTGACCGAACTAAGGGATGCAACATTAACCGTTTTTAGTCCCACCCAATAACCGCTCATGATAACGAAACCTGACCAAATTGAATAATATTTTTACAAAAAAAAAAATAGAAACATTCATTAATAGTTAAGAATATATAAGTTAAATCTAATTTATAAACTTTTTTAAAAAAATTATAAACAAGTTAATCATATTTACTTAAACAAATCGTATTATTTAAATGATAATAGAGAAAGACAATATAAAAAAAGAAACTCTGCTAGCCTCCTACATAACAGGGGCAGGTATTGTCACAATCACATTCTTTTACTTTTATTTATAATAGCAACTTTGCTAGGAATGGGATGCCTCATCGATCAAATTTAGGGTAAAAAGCATATCGTAGAGCATGAAAAAATTAGATCGATATAACATCAGTCATATAATATTTAAAAATTAATTTTCTTATTTAGGAAGTGATGCAAAAAATTTATTGTCTTCTAGTTTGAAAAACTAGTTTTTTCTTTTTCTAGTTTCTTTTTATTTTTAAAATCATTTTTGATGCGTACTTTAAACAAAAATTTTGATCAATAAATCCTAAAGCAGGCTCCTAAACTTTTATACTCAAACCCTATATTCCATAAACCAAAATGAAAATTTTAAATAATTTGGAATTAATTTACTAGATTATCATCTGACACTCAAATCAAAAATAATACCTAATAAATAAATTAGCCGGAGACAGAGTTGAGGATTGGAGAAATAGCTCTGAAAGAACTTTTATGAGAAGAATAAGATATTTTGGAGGACAAGCTCCAAAACTCTATTGTGCGGACTCAATGATGCAAGATTAGACCTTAGATTTTAATGATTAACTAGTGATTAGATACTCTAAGAGTTTTTGAGCTTAAGATAATGTCCCTAAATTATTGA
>JAOVVI020010074.1:0-13252 GCA_028571085.2 Nepenthes alata
CCACTGCCAGCAACGGAGTAGCCGCATCAGAGGCCGGAGAACCAGTGTAATGTACGTGTTTCTAAGATATAGTAAATTCTAATAATTAAGTTAATATAATCAAATTTAGGATGATTGGACATGAGAAAATGGATGTGGGATTGCAGTTGAAGGAGAATGAGGGTCGCGCTCGATAAAGGCTCAAGCGAAGTTGGAGGCACCAATTCCAGTAGGGATTGTGCGCGAAGCGCGCTCAAAGTGCGCTCGAGCGCAATTTCCAAGGATGGTGCACCCAAAGCTCGCCCGACTAGCGCTCGATATTTTGCCCCACCGACTTACTGTTTTAAAATTTTTAAAGGGGAAAGGAGGAAGAAGCAAGACATAAACGACCAGAGCAGAGGAGAGAAAGGAGAGGGAAAAAGATGAAGCAAATGGATTCCAAGTGATTTTTAATCCGATCAGAGTAAGGAAAACAGTAAATCAGACTGAGACAAGTGTACCGTAAGCTCTGTCTTTCCTTGTTGTTGCTTTTTGTTATCCTCTTTTGGGTATTATTACACTAATATCCTTACTTCTAATATTTGTTATGTAATACTGCATATTTTCTAATTCCCTTATGATTTTATAAATAAATTGTATGTTTAAGTATGGATATTATGATTTATAGATTTGATTTTGCTGTTTAGCTTGTATTTCATGTCCGAATTTTGTTCCGGATATTTCTCTCAAGCCTAAGCTCGAGACCGAAGCCACCCCCCACGCCGCCGCTGACCACCACAATCACCACCACTCCAGTCAGCATCAAGTCAAGACAAAACATGCCCAAAACCAGACCCACCCCACCATACGATGAACCCACTCGAAACCCTAAACGACCACCTTCATCAGATGACCCAAAACTCGGAACCCTAACTTGGATGCCCGTGCCAAAGCCCAACCCAAACCCTAGCCTCCACCTTCCTTCAAAAAAAAAAAACAAAAAGAAAAGCGACAGGAGTAGAGAGAGAAGTCACGAATTGGGTTAAGTCGATTCTTCGTCTGCATCTTCGTTGTCTTTGCCTCGTCACCATCCTCTTCAGCTTCATCTTCAACGTCGCTTTCAATGCCATCGAGGTCGCTCATGTCGGCACCGCCTTCATCGCCGCCACTGTGAGCAAAGCATCCGCACCCTTGCCCTTTGTGCGAGATGTGAAGTGGGCTGTTAAGCCCAAGTGAGGTAAAAGGCAGCGAGCAAAAACAAAACCAAAAAGGGTGCGTAAAAAAAATTAAAATATAAAATATAAAAAAGAAAGAAAAAAAAGCAAGAAAAAAAAAAGAGGTTAAAAAAACAAAAAAAAAAGAGAGAAAAAAGGGAAAAAAAGGAATAAAAAAAAGAAAAAAAAAACACAATAGACAAAATCCAACCAATAGAAGATTTTCATCACAAGGCAGTCTCATATATGCGAGTCAGATTACCCCTAGATTATGTTTACCATGGATGGGGTGACTTAACGCTTTCTTGTCTGTTAGGTTAGCCATCCGGAATCCGAGAATGCCTGGATCTCTCGAGAGGCACTATAGCAATTCGACCCAGATTTTTTGGAATTCTATCAGAGTCAGCAGGATTGCACTTTTTCAGACCCAAATCCCATCCCTTCCGGAGATATTGGTCACTCCGTCCACTTTCGGCCCCCACTTATACGAGTCTATTAACGTCAACGGAGGGTTACACAACCGCTCAGCTTGTGGTTGAGGGATTGATTACAGAGGTTTTACTCGACAGGGTCGAGTCCCAACCACCCAAGGAGAATTGATGCAGATATCCAAACTATACCAAATTAGAAGATATTTACTTTGATACATTTTGATTTTATTTTATTTCAAAGATTACGATTTTATTTTCTTTTATTATACTACGATTTTATTTAATTTACTTTTATTTGATTAAGATTTTCTTTTATTTTAGGAATTTAAGTCATATTTAGTTATTAAGTTATATCTCTTTCTAACTTAGTCTAAGATCCAGGTTCTCCATATAAGGACTCTACTTCTATTATTTAAGATATAGATGAATACGTAAAAAATTAAATGCAATTGAGTATTGTGATTTCCTTCCCCCTCTCTCCCTTGGTTTCCTCTCTTTCTTATCTCTACCCCCTGATCTCAATTCTTGTTTCTACCCCTATGATTACTGTTCTTGTCTCTACCCCCGTTCTCTATTCTTATCTCTACCTCTCTAATTTCTATTCTTATCTCTACCCCTCTATCTCTCTTCCTTACTTTTCCCCTTTTTCCTTACATCACAAAGAGAGGCCAAATTTATATTATTCTTTGCAAATAATTAAACATAAATGATTCATACTCATGATTAGAGAGGTCACAAGGTTCAAACTACAAAAGCATTTACAACGCAAAAATAAGATTGTATATATTTAACCTCCCTAAAACCTGCATTGTAAGAAGTCTCATGCCCTAGGCTACTATTTGTAAGTAATTACTATTTGTAAGCAATATAATTGCAGGCTAAAGGCATATCAAAACCTATTTGACTACAACACAAGCATTACCGGTGAAAAATAGCGGCCTAGCCAGTGTTGTTAAAGGGATAAGGCATAAAGGGTCTTTAGAAACTAGACATAAGCCTGATGGAAGTAAGACACTAGTTTAAAAATATGTATATAGGATGTTTTGATAATGAATTCTAATTGTTAAAGCTAATAATAAAATAAAAAATACCAAAAAATATTCATGATAATAACTATAGACTAATAATTCAACTAACAGTATAAAAAATGACAATTAATAAGAACAACTTACCACAATTGCAAGAAAACAATCAAATTCTTTAATAAACTCGAACATTGTTATTAGGACACTTATAGCAAATAGTAACATTTGTCATCATCAAATAAAAAATCATTCACTTCTCCTTAGCTTATTAGTATGAATGATGTCTTCATCTTATATTAGTTTCTCTATGTTAGAATCTTCATTGAAAAGTTCCATTTGAATAGCCCAAAGGCACATATCACTCAAAGTGTATACTATTCCTCAATTTAGTATAATATTCAACCTTATTTAGTCCAACAGTTTTAGTTACAAAATCTTTTATCAAAAAATCATTCTCAAATACAATTTATTATCCTCATCAAAATTTGCATCCATTCTTCCAATTAGATACTATTCCTCAATTTAGTATGATGTTCAACCTCATTTAGTCCAACAATTTTAGTTACAAAATCCTTTGTCAAAGAATCATTCTCAAATACAATTTATTATTCTCATCAAAATTTACATCCATTCTTCCAATCAACAACTCATTGTTTTCATCAATCCCAATTCACAAGCCAAGCTGCGGTTAAAAGTAGCAATTATATAATGACCAATTTTTTCTAAAAAAAAAAAAGCAATCCGAAAAAAAAAAAAACTATGAGGCACATCAGGCACACACTTTGAACCGCAAAAAAAGTATGCACCTCTTAGAATGAGCCTCACCCTAGTATGTTGAAGCACCAAACTTTGAACCCCAACTAGGCACACTTGAGGCACGCCTTTAACAACATAGGGCCCAGTATACAAGTCTTCCACATTGTGGAGTCTTATGAGTACATATGAAAGTAGCCATACTACTATGATGCAAAAAGATTGTTTTAATAATTTAAACTCGTGACCCCTGGATTACAACAGAATAACCTTATCATTGCAATAAGATTCACCCTCTAAGCATCAACAATACAGCTATACAACACATATGAGATTGTGTCTAATACAAAAGTAGAATTGCAATGGCTGTGATCATGTTACAATCAAATCTATTTTAAACACTAAAACTCACCTGATGTACTTATTGTAATTTGTTACAAGATATTTGTAAGTAGATATTTTGACTTCATTACTTAATCACAAGTGTTTTAAAACTATATACATCCAAGAAAAATTAGAGGGCTTGCTCAGTTGTGAAAAACTAATGTTATTCCAAGAAAATATTACCGAAAAACCAAAAATCTAAAAACTTTTTCAAATTAGTCTATTTTTCATCTAAAAACATAAAAGACGAAGGTTTTAAATTTTCTAGCTTTGAATTGAATATTAGAAATCTCGTAGAACATCAACAATATATTTTTAGAATTTCCCACTGCATAGAGAAATATTTTCCACGGTTATGACTTAACATTGACCTCTTGAGAATTTTTTTTATTTTGGAACAATGGCTTTTATATGCTTATGAATAAAAATATGTCAACATTAAAGTAATGCTTATAACAAATAATAAACACCTGACTTAATCTCAACTAATTTTGTTTGTATTTCTACCTTTTCTCATTAGAATTATCTAACAATTTCATTTAAGTTATTAAATCTTTACAAATGATATTGTCCACACGTTGGGGAATACATTTTTGACACATACTACAAAGAGCCAAAAGTGTGGTCATTTTACTTAGATTGCCAATTAACTTTTTCTGTAATTTAATCCTTTGTGGATTATTGTAGTGTAGCGACTGAATTGAGGGGAATTAATCTGAATTATCTCAGATTAAAGCTACAGAATGAGAGAAGGCGATGAGATATCAGAAGAAGATGCATCGGAAGAGAAGGAAAGGAGAATCAGAATTTTCATTAAATTTCCAATGTTGTTCACAATTTTTAGACTAAATACAAATACACCTGTTACATCTGATCAATTTCCCGTCAATGTTTTTTTACAACAGATGATTAAATTTCAAATTTGATTGGCTATTTATTAAACACGTGGATGACTCTAGAGGATGGATTACGTGTAAGTAGGATCACTTTTAATAATTAACTAACTAGCTGCTGACTGTTGATAAGCCCTGTTGTTCTGTTCTCTGCAGGTTCCTTTCTGATGTGACACTTCAATTTGCTTGCTGAATCAATACATCCACTTATTCTTCATCACGAGTTATTGCTAAGTTAGTGAATTCCCTTCATGCCCCCATCCCCTTGATTGTCGTAAAGCTGTTACTTCATTACAATACCCTCCCCTCCAAATTTCCCCTGTCCTCAAGGAAGAATTCAGTGAAATAGGCCTTTATACAATCATCATCATCCAACATTGCATCTTCTTCAGATGAGTAATTCCACTGAATCAACACTTGTTTTACTTACTCACCCTTCCTTTGGATAGTCCTGGATTGTAAGACTTGAAAAGGCCCTATTATCATTTCCAGGTTGTCCACTGTAGGCAATGATGGTTGCACTATGTTTGCTTTGCCAGCTTGCTTCTTTAAGAGTGAAACATGAAAAAACAGGATGAATCTTGGAATCCAAAGGTAACTCCAGTTAATAAGCTACCTCACCCACCTTGGAGATCACTCAAAATGGTCCATAGTATTTGGCTATTGGATACAGCATCTGCCGTGATATTTTCCCGTCACTTCTTGAACTGAATGACATAATCCAACCTAAGCAACTTGGTTAGGCTTTTCTTTTGTAGAAAGGAAGTCATCTTTTGTTCTAATAGATATTTGAGGCTCTCATGATCAGTTTTAATGATGAATTGCAGTCTTGCATATAATGCTTCCATTTGGACACAGCCATAAGGACGGCCATCAATTCTTTCTCATAAATAGATAGCCCCATGTTCTTCACACCAAATGGTTTGCTTAAATAAGCAATAGGTTCGCCATGCTGCATCAAAACTGCCACATGCCTGCCCTTAGTAGAAGCATCTGTCTCAATGATGAATGGCAAGGAGTAGTAAGGTAAAGCCAACACTGGAGCCACAATTAAGGCTGTTATAAGGGCCTAAAATGCATTCTCAGCTTCTGGAGTCCATGTAAAAGCATTCTTCTTTAGTAACTCTAACAATGGCTTGCTAAGAATCCCATATTGAGGCACAAAACTTCTTGTAATATCTTGTCAACCCCAAGAATCCCCTCAAAGATTTGATGCTGTTTGGAACCTACCATGTCTTCATTGCTTCAATCTTGTAAGGATCAGTAGACACCCCTTCACTAGAAATGATGAGCCCCATGTACTCCACCTTATCTTTCCTAGATGAACATTTTGTTCTTTTCGCAAACAGATTATGCTTCCTAAATGTGAGGAACAATAATCTAAGATGCTAAACATGGGCTTCCGAAACAGGGCTATAAACTAGTATGTAATCAAAGAAGACTAAAACTTTCTTTAGAATGGTTGAAAAACTTAATTCATAAGGGACTGAAATGAGTTAGGATAATTGGAAAGGCTGAAGGGCATCACTTTGAATTTATAATACCCTTAGTACATATAAGGCTCAAACATTCAACTTTGTGGTATCCCGATCTTAAATCAAGTTTGGTGAAAATAGAATAACCATACAACTCATCTGACAGATCATCTATAATGGGAATGGAAAACTCATTATTGATTGTGAAAGAATTGAGTTGCCTATAATAAGTAAAGCCTCCGAGAGTTAACTTTCTTTTTGCCTAGCAAGACATGGAAAGAAAATGGGCTAGAGTTTGGTTGTATGATTGATGATTTGATCATTTCAGCTATTTAGTGATCTATATAATTTTTTTTGTAAGTGATTGTATCTACAAGGCCTCAAATTGACTGGTTTACAATCTGGTTGCAATGGAATTCGATGGTCATGGTTCTTTTAGGAGGTAATTGTCTAGGTTCCTCAAACATATCTTGAAAATCAAGAAGCAACTATGATGAGATAATGCAGCAATATCTGATTCTCTGCAGTACCCATTATTGCACAGAACTAACCAACAAATCCTTCACCAGTGCTGATCCATCTAGAAGCCTTATGAGCATTAATATTCATGAAGTTGCATGCTCCATGGATCCTTACAGCTCAATTTGTTGCCCCTCCTGAAAGCTCAGCTTCAATTGATGGAAATCAAATAGAGTGGGGCAGTAATTATTCATCCAGTCCACCCCTAACACCATGTCACAATTGCTGAGTTCCAACACCCTCAATTCTACTGTGAATAAGTGGCCTTGCAACAGTCATGAAAAATCACAACATTTGGCCTTACTCATGATTTTGCTGCCAATTGCTACTGTCATAATTAAGGGGACGGTGCTTAACAACACTACATTGGATTCTTTTACTATTTTTGAACTCACAAAGCTGAGTAGTACCGCAATCCACTAGGATGGTTTGTGGTTTCTTTCTACATTCCCTCAGAATTCTGATGGTGTTGTTCCACGAGTTACCTGCAAGTGATTGTACAAAGATGCCATCTCATCCTCCGTTGCTATTACTTCAGATTCCACTATTATCTCATTATCATCTTCCTCTTCCTCTACTTCTTCCGACAACAAAGAATTGAATTGATTATCCTTGCATTTATGTCCTCAATTGAATTTCTCATTGCATTGAAAACAGAAACCTGTGACCCTCTTCTAATCAATCATTAAGGGCACAGCTGCTTTGTTAGCAAGCATATTCTAAAAGGCCCCTGATCCTGTCATTGTTTGCACAAAAACACTTTTGTCCTAGGGCAACTTAGCTGGTAACCTATAAGGTTGCTTTGCTTTGCTAGCCATTGCCTCCACATGCAGCTAATGTAGCCTTGCTAATTCAAATGCTTCTGCTAAGGAAGAGGATTTATACAGCTTCACCATTGGCCTTAACTCATCCTTCAATCCACTCAAAAAGCTAGATATTAAGTATGATTCTGAAAATATGCCTGGATGTGAACTAATCATCCAAGCCTTCGATTCTTCGAATTGGTCTTGATATTCCTCAACTCCGTTCTTTTGATGGAGTTTGTTGAATTCATCCACAACATCAGTGAAGGCCCTGTCTCCCTTAAATTATTTCCAACACAATGATTCATGACGATTCAAGTATCCCTGGAACCATATATCTGCCCTTCCTTCCAAAAACATGGACACCATCACCATTTTCTGCTCTTCTCCAATATTGTACGCCTAGAAATACTTGGAGCATTTTCTAACCCAACCACTGCAGTTTTCCCCATTGAAATTTGGAAACTCCATTTTTTGAATTGGAAATTGAAATGGTCTAATCAAACTGACTTTAGAATGAATAGGAATGCATGTAGCTTTGGAATTCAAATTATTAGTGATGAACATACTGGTTTGCTTAAGGTTCTGGCCCTCAGGAAATCTGGAGCCTGGAGGTGAAGGGAGGATACTTTTAGGATAAATGGAAAAACTTGCTGCCTCTTGTTACTCAATAGTACAGCCGATTCTGCTTCTTTGGATCACAATACTCCTTTTATATCAGCCAAGAATTGAGAGAATTTATCATCCAGTTTCTGCTCCAAATACTCCTTGTGTTCTTCAATTCTAGATGCAGAACTCCTGGAATTCAGACAACTGATGTTGCAATTTTCCTCTTAGCTATTGCATGATGCTATCCTGAGTTTCTTGTTGTCATTACTGTAGCCATTCTTCAATGTTCTTCTTTCCATTTGTCCTGCTGGATAATGTTCATTTGGCTCAAGCATTCTAGTCCCCAGGATTGTGTTGCAGCTCTGATACCAAATGTAATGTAGTGACCAAACTGAGGGGGAATTAATCTGAATTATCTCAAATTAAAGGTAAAGAATGAAAGGAGGAGATGAGAAATCAGAAGAAGAGGGATTGAGAAGAGATAGAGAGAGAGGAGAATCAGATTTTTGAAAATTTTTCCAGTGTTGTTTACAATTTCAGACTCAATACAAATACACCTTCCGTTACAGTTCGTCAATTTCCCACCAATGTTTGTTACGACAGATGATTAATCTTCATATTTTATTGGATATTTAGTAAACACACTGGATATTTTATTGGCTATTTAGTAAACACACTAGATAACTCTCTAGGATAGATGAGATGAAAGCAGGATCACCCTCAATTATTAACCTACTAGCTTCTGACCTACCCTGTTGTTCTGTTCTATAGGTTCCCTTCTGATGTGGCAGTTCAATTTGCTTGCTTAATCAATAGATGCCTCATCCTCTTGATTGATGTGAAGCTCTTACTTCGGAACAATTACTAATTTAATGACAATTAAACTAATTGTACTGCAATAATTTAAAAGATCATGTTTCAAAAAATAACATGTCAATAAGCATCCATAATTTGTTGCAAATGAAAACCTTAGATAAGGCTTCAAATAAATTGAGTATTACTTTGCTTAGATTTAACTCCTTAATTTGACAGGCTTAATGAGGTTTGAACTTGACTCATTAGATTGATGTGTTAAGCTCAAAAAAAACCAGAACTCATGCTTCTAATTAAGACATAGTTGATTCACTATCTAAAAAGCATATCATAGTACGCAATGACAATTGTCATTTTCATAATAGAATCATATTATCAATATAGTAACTTGTACATAGAGGTTTTTGCAAATTTTGGTAACTATGAACCAAGCCATCACAAAATTTGGTTTATTCAGTTGGTTTATTACAAATGAATATATCAATTAATGCATTGTTTATAATTTGCTCTTGACCTAAAAAGTTAATAAGATAGGCTTAACTTGTTGAGCTTGAGTTGAGCTCAAACATGCTTCAACAAACAACTTTAAACCAAGCTCCAAGTATATTTATTTGATCAAAAAGACTCATCACATGTCAAAGGATTGATATGTGGCTACTAATTATTAATATAAATTGACATGTGGAAATTTGCACATTTCTAACATAAATAAATGAACATGTTTTCCAATAAAGTTGTGGAAATATACTAGTGGAAGATGAAATAAAAACTGAAAAATAGAAAATGGAAACTGCTTTCCCTAGTTAACATGTTTGGTAGTTTCCAATCATATGGGCATCTGCAAGCAGACAAATGAATAATGTGAAATGAAAATAGTACAAAGAATCAAAAACAAAGATTATTACTAAACAATCAGCCAAAGAAAGAAATAAGTTCAGCATACCTCCACCACCACTCATGATCTTCAGCAGCAAGTTGGAAGTATGTCAATGCCACAGTAATGAAAGCAGTGACTACAACGAGAATGATGAAGACAATAAACAAGATGCTATAAATAGTGTAGATCCTATGACCCCAAACACTGGCAAATATGTAGTAAAGCTCTATATATATAGCACTGAATGGCAAAAATCCAGCCATTGCCATCTGAGGAAGGGCCCGGCGGTACCAAGGCAAAGGAGGAATTTCTCTAGGGTATTTTGTTGTGCGGCAAGGAGCTTGGAACTCAACCTTGCTATTCTTCCCTGCAACCCCACCCAATACAAGCAGAGGTGAAGTTACAAGTGTCCATATAAGGACTATCACAACAATGGTGCCAAATGGAAGGGCTGCAGTGGCATTGTAAACAATAGCAACACTGTTAAGGAAGCAAAAGGTGAGAAACAAAGGGCCACAAAAGAGGCAGCCTGTTAACAACAGATTCCTGACCTGTCAAGCCACAACAAAAAAGAGGATTTAAACATATTAGTAAACCACAAATAAACCAACTAATAATATTAAATGTCACGAGATTATCATCTAAAAATCATCCGGCACAGACATCTTGAGCACATACCCAGTTTTTTCCTTCCAGTTGGCAATAAAAGGAGGCTGCCGTGTACCCTGTGATTCCTGACGTAAGGGCATAAATGACAACCAGTGCTGTGAAGAGAGCTCCTCTGTTATAGGGATAAAATACTCCAACTAGTGCAAGTAGAAAGATAAACACCGTTCTAACAAACATCCATAAGCACATGATTAAAAGATACATTCATATCAATACTTACATGACATGGGCTTATTTGCAGCTAGATTAACAAAACAATTGCACCAGATACTTACAGAGTGAATAGCTGGGTACCAGATCCAATTGCAGCTGCAAACAAAGATTTGTGCTTTGGATACCTGAATACATCCCCATGGATGTACTTCCATCCAGTTTCTTCCTGGTCCTCAGCTGTTTCCTCATCATGAGTATATCTTTTGTAATATAGGAAAAAAGAAAAAATAATGAAGGAAAATAAGAATTTTTAAGATATGGATTTAGTACTTCAAATAAGCCGACATACTTGCTCGCCCCAAATAGTCATGTTAAGGCACATTGGCATAGTTGACTACTTTATCAAAAAGGAGGAAATTGTTCCTTACTTGACAAAATCATTTTTGAGGACTCGCATGAGAATTGTGGCAAGAAACCCGGTCAGGAGGAGCACTGTCACACAAGAGTTTATAATTGAGAACCAGTGAATCTCTAGATAATTTGGCAGTGAAGATGATTGAGAGAATTTATCCATCCTCTTCTCAAATGAAGTGTTTGTTTCTTTCCACTTGACTGAATAAATGAAGTCCACATTAATTTCCTTATGCTCTGAGATGTCCACCATAGAGGAACGATCAGTGTGGACAGAGATTGCAATAGCACGGTCCTTGTTGTAAAGGATGTCAAAATGGATATGCTTATATAGAAAATATTTATACTCGCTGGGGTCAGCTTTTTCTGCCTTGTCAACCTTCCCCAGAAAACCCCAGACTGGCAAGTCATCATAGTACATTTGGAAGTAGTAATCCTCGGCGACTGCTTCTCGAAACTTAGCTAATTCATCCTGTGTCAACTTTTTCCTGCAAATGACTTCAGAGTCCTTGTCCACTAGGAAATCAAGTTTGTAAGGAGCACTAACTAGGCGGTCCCCATTCAATACTTCACCTAGAGCTTCTGTCTTATCTTTTACATCACCTGCAATTGAGAAGTAACAGACTCAATTATAGACCACGTTCACACAAAAGAAGAATGTAAAAACCAATCTACTAGATGCATACCTGGTGAACAGAAGGGAAGATCAAAATAGCGATATGTTTCACTGGAAGAGATGCAGACAGGAAGTAAAAGAGATTATTATATCAATCAGATAGTAGAAATACTGATCAAGTTGAAATTTGCTTAATATTTGTATGGCTAACCAGAATTCCGAATGGTTTAAAAAAAAAAAAAACTTCTTGCACAAAAATATTCACTGAATCTGTAAGGAGTATACATTTTTAGCATCTTCAATTAGACATTCAAATCAAACTTGCCCTTTTCTTCAAATTTCAGGGAAATCAGGCTGGCATTGCTCAACAGCCCTTTCGGAAATTTAATCCCACGACAACATGCAAGGGATCAACTCATTCTAAAAAGCATAAGCTACTAGGTGATGGACATGGCCCAAGAATCGTTTTTAAATATCACAAGCCACCTTACCCTCGCACACAAATACCTGTTGGGCTTGATGCCTGAAATAATTAGACTCACCTTCTACCATGCACTGAAATATGTATATCTTACACCTTATAAAAACAGCAATAAAATGTAATTTCGAAATCC
The DNA here is from genome assembly GCA_028571085.2 of Nepenthes alata. NCBI lineage: Eukaryota > Viridiplantae > Streptophyta > Magnoliopsida > Caryophyllales > Nepenthaceae > Nepenthes > Nepenthes alata. The sequence goes on from JAOVVI020010074.1 coordinate 12,218, forward strand.
AAAAAATCCCTTCCAAATATTCAGATGCCCTCCATATCCTAAATCAAAAGCTAGACTGTTCATTTGCAAGTTACAGTTAGACCTAGATCATAAAATTGTGAAATTCCTAATATTTTCTAGACACGAAAATACATCATGATGACCAATATAGTACAAAACTTATAATAAAAAACTATTTTTCCTTTAATAGCCAATTTAACATCCAACAAAATTCATAATTTTTAATTATTTATACTAGTAGAGGTTATTTGGCTAATTAAATTAGTTATATCACCAGGAGCTTAGGTAGCCTAGATGTGAAGCGAGAAATCTTCGTTACCAAACCAAAAGAAAAATAAGTTAAATCATAAACTCCCTATCTATATACACATGTCTATGTACAACATAGGCCAATTATTTCGCATAACTAATCATACAACAATTTTTATAAAAGACCCCTTCAAGAATCAATCAAAATCAATTCATCCATTGACTGAAAAAAGATAAAAATATCAACCCAAAATGTTTTACTTTAACCACCCCTTAGGTTTTCAACAATGGTAATTGATACGAACTCCATGGTCGTATCGTAGTAATCGCTGGCGTGATAAGGAAGGACTGCAAGAGGGGAGCTCTGGCAGAGGAAAACAGAGGAAAAACCAAGAGAGAGTGCTATAGCAAGACCTCGGTCTGCTACAGTAAGCCCGCGGTGGTGCTGCTACAGTTCAGTCGATGTGTAATAGGGAGAAGAAACGAACACACACGTCCTTGCTACAGTAAGCTCTCGGTCCTTTGATGGAGCTACAGGGAGACCGCGGTCTCCTGCTACAGTACGGCCAAGATGATGAAGTCGGCCGAGGTGATGAAGGCACGAGGCGGTGAAGAGCAGTGAGTGAGAGAAGGGACGAACAAACAAAGTGGGGGAAGAGAAGGAAGGGGGAAGGTTTGAGAGAAGCAGAGAGAGAGAGAGACTGAGAGAGCAAAATAGAGAGAGACAATATTCTTCTTCTTTCTTCATAACTACAGTAACGAGCCTATTAAAGATGGAGGGCATCA
>JAOVVI020010075.1:0-13252 GCA_028571085.2 Nepenthes alata
ATGTGCATAATGGTGTGGTTGGTCAAAGGTTTTTGGGCTCATATGCCAATAATCAAAATATTGGCCAACATGTAATGGCATTGAAAGGCCACGATACCAATATTTTGCTATATTGAGAGAATATGACGACATGTCATCCTAATAGTGACAAATTGCAATATATTGGCAGATATGTAGCTACCTTTTTATACTCCACTTAACTTTTGGAAGATCAAATCCACATGTTTTAAATATATCTAAATCTTCTAAGAAATTTAATTTACATATTTTATAGGGACATGAAACATGTACAAATCAAATATTTTGAGGTATTTCAAATGACCTAAAATAATATCAAGATTAATTTTAATAAAATTGATTAAAACTCTTCAAATAGATAAATATTTGAGAAAACTGATTAAAGATGATTAAATTTTAATACATAACTCACTTTTGATATGGCCGCGAAAACGAAAAAAATTAGATCTGGGACATTATATATTGATATGTAATGTACAACAAGGTTATGACCAATATAGATATTTTTATTTATGGATGGGTCTGAATGGTTAGTAAGGGTCCCAAAGGTGTTAAAAAGAGCTACAAAGATGAAACCATGCCTATGAGGGTCCCACCTTGTGGGCCCTAGGGGGAGATCAAATATATGCACTCTTACACCTACATTGCAGTAATGCTATTTTCTAGGGATTGAACTTATAAGCTCTACGTCACATAGAGGAACCTTACTATAGCGTCAATGCTCACATCATGTGTGTGCTAAAGATCTATTCAAGAAAATTATTATGGTCATTTGGGGATTTGGAAGATCAAAACAATGCCAATTTGGAGAACGTAATATGTCATGGATGAAAACATTGGTATCATTATTGATATCAGTTATGACCATATCAGTATCAAACATATTAGACAATACATATTAATAACGGATACGTTAAAAGAAATTTTTTTCTAAAAATCGTAAGTTGATAGTACCATATTAGACAATCTATTGGCCAAATATTTGGTGTACCAGCCGATATTTGAAATATTTGTAAATATATTGCAAAACATAACCAATACAGCAACATATCATAATATCATCACAGTATCATAAGACTAATATTGATACATATCGACCGATATTTAATAGAGGTGATAAGTTATAGATGTGGCTTGCCTGAGGAATTTGCTGCAGCATAAACCATCCTACTGCCTATGGCCGAGAATGGTAAGGAGTGATGAAAGGTGGAGCTTACTCCCAAATGGTTTTTCGAGCTAAATGTTGATGCGCTTCTGTCAATACCAATGGAAGTATGTTTTGCTTTGGTTTTGTTCTCCTGCATAGGGCTGGAAATGTACGATTGGCAAGGGTGAAAAGGGGCAGCTGGGACCTAAAGTCATGGCTATCGTTAGATGTGGATTGAAATTGACTCTGCTGAGGCTATTGCCATATTCAACTAAAAAACCCACTGAACTTGGTCTCATAATTTTAAGATGTCCTGCATCGCTCAGAACAACTAGAAAATGTCTCTTTTGCAAAAATTCCAAGATGGCCAAACCAGGCGGCAGAAAACTTGGCTAGAACTGCATTGAATTCACAGGAAGGAAAAATATTTCGATGTATAGCATTCCCTCTGTTTGTTTCAATTTTATTCGATCTGTTTTACTCAATAATCAATAAAAACAAGTTTCATAAGTTTTTTTTTTTTTTTCAAGTGGCCACAATTTTTAAAAGTGTTACATAATAGCAAGCAACAAATTAGTAATTCCACAGAACAAAATTATATAGAAAAATAAAGGGGGGAAAACAAAGAACTGCTCGTGACTCATCTCCAGCAGCTTGCGGAAACCTAAAGCTGTCACAATGAGAGTTCAATTACATCGGACCCATTTCATCTTGAAAACAAATGCTAATTCCAAACATGCAAGATAATAACATGAGGTGATAGAACAAATTACCGACATGCCAACTTGAGCTTGGCATTCGCTCAAGGTCTTGTAAACTCCAACGATATCACCTTTTCTCACCACAAAGAACGGATCCTTCTGTTCCTCCATCTTTGGCTGAGCCGATCTTCGCGACCGGGTGCTCTTTGAAGAATAGCAATGAATGTGAAACCTCGCGAAAACAGATTCTAAATTGATTGTTCCAACACCGGAGTAATTAAAGGTTCTCTCCCGCGATGGGATTGAACATCCATAAAATGAACTAGTGGCGATGAAACGAGCGGCTTTCGATAAAACTGACACAGAATACGAGGACAACTGGAACAAGCAGCTCATATCAATGCTGATTTCCCCCGATTGTTCAAACTAATATGCATTTTGCAATATAAAACAATGAAAACGTCAATGGAAAGTATCATAGTGATAAGGACACGCTGAAAATCAAACAGAGAAACGAAAAGGCCAAAGAATGGATACTCAGTAGAGTACAATGGCCTTCATCAACCCTAATGCTAATTAATTAATCAAGTGAAATTCAAAAAGTAGTATAACAATTGAATAAGCCAAAAAAGGCAGATATCGACGGATTTGACAACGTTGAATTAAAGGAAGCTACTTGATAAACATACACAGCTGGATAATTCGCATGAGGTGCGTCAAAGAGTGAGAGATCTCAACGCGGGTCGTTTCGAAAGGAGTGCGGTTCCGAGTTCTGCGGTTTTAGCACGAGGATTTTAGATTTTGTAATAATCCCCTTTTAATCCCGTTTATTAACTTATTTTTAAGTTATTTATGATAATATGATAATTTATATATTATTACATATCAATATAAAAATAAATAATTAATTATATAATATTAACAACTATTATGAAAATAAATAAAGAATATAGATGGTATTATTAATGTGGCCAATTTTCTACTTTTTTTATGGTACAAGTTATTTCATTGACGTTAAGATCTTCTCACCCCAAAATAATTATTCTTACTTTTTAATTTTAATTTTGTAAATTTTATATCAATTTTATATAAAAAGTTAACAATTGAATATATTTTAAATATATAATATATGCACAAAATAACAAAAAAACTGAAGTGTTAAGTCAAAAATATAGGTCAACTTTAAATTTTTTGCATCAACTTTAAATAAATTTTTGTAAAATAATTATGATTGCTAGTAAATAAAAATTGGAAATCTAAGTATTTATGTGTAAAAAAAAACATTTATTAAAGTCTGATGATAAAAAAAACTGCATTATTATTAAACGGCTGAAAAACGGTCGATCTAACTTAATTTTTTAAAATAAAATCAAATATTAAAATTTTTTAGAATAAAAATATGCCATTTTAAATTTTTATTTTGACAGTGTAAAAATTCTGCCACATTTATAGTTTTCTCTTTAAATTTTGGTTTCATCAGATCTAGAAAACATGAAGTTGATGCCGGAGCTAAAATGACTCATGGCGAAAGCTTTCACCTCTTCTTGAACCGTTGGATATATGGGATATATTATTATATAAACGTAAAAATATTATCTTATTTTTTATTTATTTCACAAGTTTTTTAATATATTATTATTTTAAAACATCAAAAAAAATATTTTTTTAGTTTTTAAAAAATAAAAATAGCTATGATTTTGATAGGCTTGCATGCCGATATGCGATATGCAGTGAATTTGCGAATCCGGGCAACTGTGGTCAAGCCCTGGACAGCAGTAACCAGCAACTACTAAACCCATTCGATGCCTAGAAGATGCGAGTGCACTGCTAACTCAGCATGTCTACGAAAGCAAGTCAGAAATAAGATGAACTGAAAAATAAAAAATAAAAATCAGAATTCTTGATCAATTTACCTTCCAGACTGCTTGATGAACAGAACATATTTTTTCAATAAACATCGAAGATGTCTACATGGCCATTACCTTATGCGTCGGGCCGCTTTCCACAGCAGCCATACGGGCTGAATCTGTGAAACGATTACGGAGCAGCCCCACGAGATTGCAGCCTCTTCCGCTCCAACTCAAGCTACACGCAGAGGGAAAATAGATTAAAACGAAGAAGGGGGGAGAAAGAAATTTCGAATCCGCTGGTATAAATCAAACTTTAGCCAATCGTACCACTTTCTTTACACGCTCATTCGCTGCAGCTGTTCCTCCGGTAACAGACTCGGGGAGATATGGACTACTGACTCGTACTTCGTCCATCACAACGATGACAGTCTTGTCCCACCGCACGGGGAGCCTGCATGTACAGCCATTCAACAACAAATAATTTCATTCCAGGTAGAGTAGTTGTTCCCTGAAGGTAGATTTCTCATGAATGATATCCGAGGAGGGTGAAGCCCTTGCAACGTTAAGCTTTGCTCCATTTTGATTAGGGGGATCACGGTTATAAATCACCAGACTATCCGCTGAATATGCAATACAAGAAGCCTTATGGATGACTGGCCCACCCTTTAAATTCAAAGGGTGTCGAGTGAAGCTAAAATCAAAACAACAAAGATCACTTGGAGGATATGACCCCAAAGATGAGATCCTGAGTCAGAAATCATCACGCAGGGTCAGCTATCCCCCGGGTATTGGTCTAATAAATTCCGTAGTAAAATCACTGGTTCCATGCACGATTTAATTTCTATTAACACCTCACAGGGCAGTCTCCCGGAAGGATAAAACTAAAAACTTTCCATTCTAGCAAAATGAAGAGCAAGAAAATCATTCCATAGGCACCATCCATGGTGTAATATAAGTTGACAACACTCAGCTGCTCACTCTGAATGCTGACCATCCCTCCGTATGCAAATATCTTAAGATAGAATGAAACATGAATAAAAACAGCCCCCAAAAGGTTGAGGGAACATATACAACATGGCACAGCAAAAACAAATCCCAAATCCCCTATCAATCGTCAACTACCAATCTCCTGTAAGAACACAAGGAATAACAATACTCAATCAATTACAGAAAGTTATACAATAATATTTAACGTAAAAACTCGTTTTCAATCAAAGGAAAAACCACATGACAAATATCGAACAAATTTACCAGAAAGTGTATGGTTACAAATAATTTAGTCCGAGAACTCTTTACAACAACCCGTGTGACTAAATGGTTAAATACAACTCCCAAGACACTTAACAATACGCGAGAACAATACGAGAAAGCAAGCATCCAATATGTAGAACATCCTATAGCCAATGCTAGAATAGCATACCCGAGCTTAGGAAATAATGGAACTCGAATCAAATCTCAAACACATACCGAAAATCTTCCTCTTTTTTCTTTTCACCCTTCTCTCCCTTCGTATGGCACTCCTTGTGTTAAAAAGGTCCCTCATCTGACCTAAAAATCACGCATCATGTTTATATCCTGCGTTGGCATTTGAACACTATATTTAGAGTTCGAATGCCAGAGGCAAAACCTGCCTTTGAGCATATTCTGCTATCGGCACATGGGTGTCCCATCAAGCGCTTCTGCTACTGCTAACTATGCACATCATCTCCTCAGGTGCCCCTAGGGCACCAATCTCCCACACTACTGCAATCATTCTCTCAAGCGAATTCTTGCACCAAAAATGAACAAGCCTCCAGATAATCTGTTCATTGAGAGTGACCCAAAACCCAATTACTAGTACCCCTTAACGTAAATCTCTCACGGTCATTTTTGACATAAGCAAAACCATTATAGACCATAATTTGGCCGGCACGATTAAGTCCTAAGACCAATAAAAGAAAATCTGTTAAGTGAAAAGTTCTGCTCAAAACTGTGAATTGGAAACTGAAGATCCATTGAGAAAACCCTGTGTTTTGCTAACAAACTAGAGTGGAATTTCAATTTTCATTAGTTCCTCGACAAATAGCTAAATTGCTTCAGGCTTGGGTTCAATCCCTACCAAATTCCACCTACCTTACCCATAAAAATGTTATAATAAATAGTCATTAGTCATACTTAGGAACTACAATCAGTGTAAGCGCATATTTAGGCCCATCAGGTTCAATCCAGTGAAAAAGTCTTTTCATGTAGTCTAATCAACTAATTTAACAATAAAAAATTTCCTATGACAAGTTAACACAGAAACAAAGCAATACTAAATGAGTTTCAAAAACGAGTCTGTTTGCACACCGTAACAACTCATCATAATATCAAGTGTTCAAGTTTAGCCCATTTATAAAACAAGAGCTCATGCTCAAGCTTGTTCATCTAGCTTTATAAAAGAACACAAGCTCATTCACAAATATTACTATAAGTATAGAGAAGGGTGAGAAATGGATGAAAAAGCTTCGTACTCAATGAATACTAAACACCCATATTTACAAAAGTATATAGGTATAACTATAATATTATCCTTTACCCTAATAACACTTTCCCTAAAACAAACTGGAGCATATATATCATATGTGTCAAGCTTATTACAAATGTATTCATCTCTGGGACCTCTTAAGAACTCGGTAAATAAATCGACAAGTTAATCGCTTAAACTAACATATAAAATCGTTATCTAATTTGTCAACAACTATTCCCGTACAAAATAGCAATCAATCTCGATATGTGTAGTCCACTTAAGAAATAAAGGGTTGAAGGTGATGTTCAAGGCAATTTCACTATCACATATTAATTTTATTGGTGAAGAACAGTCTACTCCGAGCTCTATGAGAACTCCTAGTTTCCACATCGATTCACATGTAGTTAGTGCTATCAAGTGGTACTCAGATCCAACACTAGAATGTGATACCGTAGCCTATTTTTTGCTTTTTCAAGATATTAAATTTTTACCTATAATACACAATACTCGGATATAGAACGACAGTCAACTAAAGATCCTAACCAATCAGTATCTAAATAACCGATAATGTCAAAATACCCTCTATTTTCATAGAATAATTTTTGCCAAGAGCTTGTTTAATGTATCAAAAAATACACATGACAGCTCCCAAATGACTTTTCCATGGAGAGTCTAAAAGCTGACTCAGTATACTAATTACAAAAAAAATATCCAGACGAGCTACTATAAAATAGCTAAGTTTGCTAACCAATCTTCTATATCATCCTTGATCTAGTATCAAGTTCCCTTCATCAGATAGCAACTTAATATTATGATCCATTGACGAGCATACCTGCTTTACTTAATATGACAAAAGCATACTTGCATTGAGAAATAAATACCCCCTTGTTTTGATCCAGCAATTTCAATCCCTAAGAAGTACCTTAATGGTCCCAAGTTGTTTGTCTAAAATTGTTGTTGCAGAAAGGTTTTCAACTCTCTTATACCTTTCACATCATCTCTAATGACAATTATATCATCCATATAAAAATTACCCATAGACATTGTCCTATCGATAATTTTTGACAAAAAACTGAATAATCGACACCACACTATTTTAATCCAAATTGTAAAACAACCATACTAAAACAACCAAATCATGCCCAAGGAGATTGTTTTAAACCATGCAAAGACTTTTTAAAAAGATAAACCTTGTCATATTCCCCCTAAATAACAAACCCAAACAGTTGATTCATATAAATTTTCTCTTACAAATCACCATTCAAAAAGACATTTTTTATGCCCAACTAGCACAAGACCCAACAATACATAGTAGCAAATTCCAAAAAGATGCAACCTGAAAACATCTTAGCAACGAGATAAAAGGTATCACCATAATCAAGCCTATAAATTTGGGCATAGCCTTTGGCCACCAAGTGAGCCTTAAGGTGATTAATAGTTCCATCAAGGAAAGGCTTCATATGGTAGGCTTGCTAGGAGGAAGAGAAACTACGTTCCAGGGGCCATTAGAGTGCAAAGCAAACATTCATCGAACATAACAATACGCCAGAATGCATAAAGGCTTCACTAAAAGTTTTAGGTATAAAAACAAAGGAAAAAAGCAATAAACGAAGAAAACGTGAGAGACAACGTTGAAGATGGGATGTGAAATTGTACAACGACAAGTACCTTTAAATTGTGCAATTGAGAGGTCAAAATCGCATAGATAGTGGACTAGTGACGGATCCAGAGGAAGTCAGGCGAAGCTGAAGGAATGTGATGGCATCATACATATACATGATATTTGGTTTGTTCAATCAGGAGGATCCCTCTACAGACTCAAGCCTGGATGTACCCTCCAGATTAGGGGAACCAAGAGAAGAAAATAGAGGAACAAAAAGATTAAGAGCCACAACCACATAATCAAGAGAAGGTGAAGGAAAAGTAACGGACTCAAAGAATGCCATATCTGAACAGACAAAGAATTTATTTAATTGAGGAAAACAACATCTATACCCCTTCTATTATTTGGCATACCCAATAAAATACATTTGAGAGAACGCCGATGTAATTTGTCATGACAAAAAAATAGATTATAAAAGAAGTATACACATCCAAAGACACATGAAAGTAACAAATAGAGGAAACCAAGGGAGAAAGAAAAAAAAAACGAAATTTGCTCGTGAAGCACAAATGAAGTTAGGCGATTAACTACAGAGCAAGTAGTAAGGACTATGTCATTACAAAAATGTAAAACGGGTATGCACATGAAGGAGCAACCTACGGGTAATTTCAATAACCATCCAATTTTATTGTGGAATGTAACAGCAAGAAGACTACTAGATGATACTTTATGTAGACATGAAGGAACAAAATGGGGGTGAAAATTATTTTTTGGATAAATTGCCTAAGTGACGGATATGAGAAAACAATGTGGCACCAGAGTCAATTACCCATAGGCTTTGATGTACTGTAGCATGAAATAAACATGCCATTTGAGGATCCATGACTTTTTTGGACAAGTGAGGCCATAGGTGGTACAACTGAATGAGTAACTTGTCATGCAACTTAAAATTGTAAGAACTTAGTACATTGCTCCACTCCACGTATACATGAATGGAAGGTGTAATTAATGGTGTCTCGGGTGAAGAGATGATATCCACAGTATCAAGTTAGGCTGCATTTGATGCATGAGGTGGCCGACCATGTAGTACGCAGTAAGTGTCACATATATGGCCTAACTTGTTACAAAAAGAATACTGAGTAGTATGACCACTATTTCCCTTACCATTAAATCTTCCTCCATCACCATGGCCTCTACCACATCCTCCCATGGAGCTAATCTTATTGTGACTAGTAGAATGTGTCACGAGTGTTGAATGGATAGCAAGAGATTGTATTGTATTAGAATGAAAACTAGCACATGTAATATGAGAGAATGCCTTGATAAGAATAGAAAGCGTGAGATTGCACAAAATCTAGGCACATATAGGCTTGTACTCAGAAGGAAAAACTTGAAACATATGAATGATATAATATCTACTCATGTTGGGTCTGAAAAACACGGATGTTTGTGATCAATAGAAAGATATCATTAAACTCAATCGTCAATCACCTAACCTGTCCAAAAAATCCCGACAAGCCCCGGTCATCCAATTATAGCCGACTCAAATTATTAATCATGTTATGAATACAAGTAGCATCACTAGCATTCATATTGCCAGCGGTAGACGATACAAAATGACACAATCAACAAACACAGAATAGATCTTGTAATCCATTATCATAAAAATGCCATAACAAACTCAACAGGTAGACATCAACACGCTTCCACAACTTATTAGCAATAGAAGAAAAGCCATCAACAAGTTCAACAGATAAGTAATCTTCTAAACTTGACCAATAAACCAAATCTCAACAGCAGTTGCCCAATGTGAATAGTTCCTAATATTTAATTTGGTTGTCGTAGTAGTCGGAATGCCCAAATAATTAAAAGTGACAATAGATGTTGGCATGTCACTAGTAGTAGTATCAACAAAAGGCCTAATATTTAGTAGAAGAAGACATCTACAAGAGAACCCCCACAACACAGAATGAACGACATGTGTGGTCTCCTATATTCTTAAAGATCATGGGAAAATAACCAATACCTAACAAATATGAAACAACTTTATGCTTTCATTATTAAATGATCTCACACTTGGGGCTTAAGCATATGATAATAATGTATAAGAAATGATGTGAAAAATATCATAAAATAAAAAAAGCAAACCAGCCACCCAATAGCTGGAGAAATAGAACCGCGACAGTGCATGTAAGTCACACCAGTCTTTAGGCCACACATGGGACTCATGTGCCAGTGGGCGACAGCGTGTGCGGTGGCAAGGACAATGACTACAATCTCCGGTACAGCTCCTAAGGCAAGCTACTGTGGTGCAAGTAGTTTTTTGATTAATTTCATGGTTTGTTGTAGGTCTGAGAGATATGGGAGAGGTGGTATGTCGCGGGAGAGAAATGATGTATGGCAACACATGCGATGGCATGGGGGGTATAGCTTCCAGGCTCCAGTGGTTCTCCAAGTTGATCACCGTGGTATAGTTAGATTTCCAATTAATGTTGTGATTTGTTGTAGATATAAGAAAATAAGGAAGAGAACAAGTGTAGCTTCGTGTGGCTTGGGGATTATGCAGAAGGGGTGGGGGTTTAGGGATACCAGGTGTGTTTGGCGATGTGAAGGTGGTTGGCACTGAAAGGTGATGATGCAACAGCGGCGAGCAGCAATGGTGTGGCTAGGGTTTTCAGAACCCAAGCTTTAATACCATGTTAAGTATAGAGAAAGGAGAGAAATGGAGGAAAAGGCTTTGTATTTAATGAGTACTAAACACCCATATTTATAGAATTATATAATTATAATTACAATGTTATCCTTTACCTAATAACAATTACACAAGCACAATAGATCCTTTACAGCCTAAGAGAATGATGACTACTGAGCAATTTACATCATCAATTTATGAGCCAAAAACCTTGCCCCAGGATAAATGACCCAAATATAAAATCCACATACCTTTGAGTAAGTGAATCCTCCTCACTTCACAGATCAACATAGAGGTCTTTCATTGAACTATTATAGCTTATATCTAACAGCAGCACATGCCTAAAATGCCCATTCTCACCTCAAATTGGAGATTTCATTAACTAGACCCCCTCTTCTGAGAACTTTTATCATCGATTAAGACAATAACGTTGTGGTTTAAAAAAGAACAACAAGAACCATCACGGGAATTTTTATTTAGAAACGTGTGCATGGCTAAATGTTTGCGTGGTTATTATCTTAGGTATGCCACCATATCTGTTCCAGAATGCATGCATGCATGCATTGCAAGAGAAATTGAAAAAAGCTGCAAGTTCAGACAAATTTAGATACCAAATCAGATTAAACCTTCCTGATGGTGCGGAGAAATGACTCCATGATTCCATCAAAGAAGTGATACCATTGAACCTACTAAGCAAATCGCATCACTAATATGATGCATATGACCATAATTTCTAGTAAACATCTAGTAGATTGCATACTTTAACTAAAATAAATTCAACAACTGCCATTTTATGTCTATGTTCTCAAATAGTTCCATGGCATGAAGTCCAAAATTCAGCATCTATTCTTCCTCTTTGCTTGACAAATAATATAACAATGGACTTCCTAATGGGTGCTTCAGGGCATTAGTTAATATTATATTTCAAAAAATTAATTTCAAACCAACGATGGTATTGATATTATCATAAGTTCAGAGTAAACAATTATAAAGTAAAGAGAATTACGTTCTAGACAGTGCATCGAAAATGTTTTGAGCCTCTGCTGTCACGCCCACACCTATTCTTTCAGCCTCTACCTCTGCCTGTCTGCAAAAACGAACTCTCAGACCACATCATTATACTACACTAGAAATGCCAACCATTTAAAGGACACACACACACACACACCAACTGGAGATAAAGAAAAACTGACCTAATTGCAGACTCTTCCCTAGCTTGAAGACTATGGAGATCAAGATAACAATTTTTGAGATCAAGAGGATCTTCACCGTGACGCAAAAAGGTGAACTCTTTTATGTAATTTGCCTTCAAAAGCCTTATATTCCTACGAGGTCCTGATTTCGATCCCTCTTGTAAAATTTCCGTTAAAGAACTCGGACAGTCCAGAAATTAGAAGATTCCAAACATTCAAGCAAGTAATTAACTAGTTTTTTCAAAGAAACTGAGTGAATGGAGATAAAACAAAAAGATAAAACAAAGGATATGAAGGACGAGAATGTTGGAAAGTCGATCGAAGGTGATTACTTGACCTTCGAATTCGTCTCCTAGGGTTGTCTTGATTGACAGCACGCATCCGATTGCGAAATCTTCACTGTTTGCGTCCGTCGCCATTTTTTTAAAGCTTGCTATGTCGTCCTCGCTGTTCACCAGCAGCCACCGGAGTATTCAAATTGGATATTTATGTGTTCAGGTTTTGAGACTTGGGCCGTGCATCGATGTTGACTATTCAAGCCCATTAAAAACAAATTAAATTATACCATTAAATTATTATCATAATGTTTATTAAAGCAATAATAGCCATCAAATAAATTAAAATTAAATACTATAAGAACAAAACCGATGGAAAATGAAAATCCATCCTTACAATGGTATCATGTTAAATAAAAACATAGGGATTATATTAGTTTATTTGGAACTCTGAAGTCAGTAGCATTATTGGTAGTGGTATATCTTATTAGCCAATTATATTTAATTTAGTGGCTTATTACTTATGTACTTTATATATATATGTTTGTAAAATATAATTATTTTACTTTAATTTGTATAATAAAACTTCAATACTAGAGTAGTGTATTTATAATCATGATGATATCATATTTTTAAAAATATAACTACTTAAAATTTTATATATTTATTTATAAAATATAGCTATCTTACTTTAATTTACATAATAAAACTTTAATACTAAAGCAATACATTTATAATTATGATGATATCATTTTTTTAAAATATAACTACTTAAAATTTTAGTATAAAGTATTCTTGAACATATATTCACTGATATTAGATATTAATTATTTGGTTAAACTTGTATACTTTATGTTAATTCATTAAAGAGGTCGACTGAACTTATAAACACATATATAAATGACACTATAACAAGTGCATATGTGATTATTAGAAAATAAAATTATCAAACTGGCTCATTGTGTAAGACATTTTGGATTGGTACTTTATTTAAATATTAATGCATATGATTCTTAAATTTGATATCATATATGTAGATTATTATATTTTAAATTTAAAATAATAAATGTAATTATTGTATATGATAAAAAAGCTTATTTATATGAATGAGTAATTTATAAATAGACTATCACTTTTTACATAAAGAGAGATATCGTATATAATTAATTGAATTAATAATGTATAAATTATTGGACAATATAGAATACATAAGTAAAAAAGAGTTTCTATTTTTATTAGTTGAATCATTTACTCAAAATTATATAAAACAAACATTATAAAGTGT
>JAOVVI020010076.1:0-13252 GCA_028571085.2 Nepenthes alata
CAAGGGAGTGACCAGACCCAACAGTTTTCCGTTGATTTTTTGTGAGCTTTCTCACCTTCTGTATTATGATTAGATGTTGGCTATTAGGATGACATTGTATGTCTAGTTTCTAATGTCAATTAATGCATATTTGAATCGAGATTTATTCAATTGGTGTAAATTGATATAGGATTCGAGTCAAATTTTCCTTACCCGGGTCTTTTGCATGACAAATAACAATATGAACGCACATGAGTATTGTTTTTTAGAGAAACTTATCTAATAATTAAGTTAATATCTGCTTGAGTTGAGTAAGAGTGTTGAAAAAGTTATTGACTTTTAGAACCCGCTTAAAAGCTTATGTGTCAGGAGATGTAATGGAGAGGTTAAGTTTATCAATGGAGCTCGGTGGGAATTAGATGGCATATGGGAGGAACTTCCCTTGTCACCCAAGATAGCCAGGGACACTCATCCTTTAAGCAGAGAGAAAGGCTTTCAACTCGAGGCCATCAACTTTTCAATGAGATTATTAGACTCCACTTATAGACTAATTGGGATTCAAGTGAGAATAGGTAAAATGCTAAGGTGAATGTTTCTTTTTCTTGTAGAAATTAGAATAGTGAATGTTTTTTTCCTTGTGAAGATTAGAGAATGGTTAAAATTACTAGCCATATCTATGCATACTAACTTCTTTTTTTTTGTAGAAACTTTCTCGGATCTTTGTGAATGTAGATTGGTAGAGTATTTTTAGGGAAATGGTCAAAAATAGCCTTTGGGAGGAAATATATTTAGACGAATGGTTGCATATCTTGTGTATTTTTTTTTGAATTGCATTGGGTGCCGTCATACTGTCCAATAATCTTTTTTTTTAATTTTTTTGTAGCCCTCATTTTCAAGTGTGTTAGGTGGCATTTTCGGCATAATGGTCTTGATACACATTGCCTACTAGTTAGAGAAATAATTTATGGCCTTTGTCCCCGTGCAGATGCTGACGTATTATGTAGGCAAAACTTAGTCGCCTTAATATATGATTGTGGCCGAGATTTTTTGGTGCTATCAACCATGCTAGGGTCGAGTGTCGTTGAACTGCTTGATTGTGTGGTGACTGAGTAAGCTCTTCGACCTTGTCTTTTATCTGTCCGAGTTCAAGGCGTATACGATTCGAGAACAATCTCATCGTAACCAAAATTAAATTGATTCATGGAGTATGCTTCCTCTTTTGGGTTTTAGGTAACATTCTTAGAAGTTCTATTATCAATGAACAGGTCATCTAATGGCTCGTTTTGATTTGGTGTGAGAGTTGCCATATAAAGAGAAAGAAAAGAAAAACATTCAGTATCTATTTAAAACCCGATTTGAGTTTTATTTTTCGTCAAGTTTAAGTATAGTTTTGTTTATAGGATGTATTATTGTTTGATTTTTTTATGCTTTCTTCTCTAATGAGTTGTTAAATGTTATGGTAATATTTAACCGGTCATTCATACAAGTTATTGTAAACAGATTTTGAGAGGAGTTATATTTGTAATCGAATACTTTCATAATGAATTTTTTCAGAGTTTGTTCAATAATTTTTTCATTAATTGAGAATAATTTTTTATATTAAATATTATTATACAACTTATATACTTTGTTGTATATTTTGTTCACTGTCCTCTCAAGTGATTGATGGCCGATGATTGATAGGACATTCGGGTTCTTTTTTGTTATGTCGGTGTTATGTACATGTTTGCAAATCCAAACATCCTCAACTATTCTGCATCATTAACTCCTTTTGACAAATGAACTCTTGGAATTGAGTAGTTTTTGTTGGGGACAGAAGACCCGAATCCACCAGATCCGTAAGCAGCGGAAAACCCAAACCCTCCGTTATCGACAGCCACCATTTAGTAGGAACAAGGAACAAGGGATGCATGATATTTTTACGTGGAAACTCCTTCCAAATCGAAGTGAAAAAACCACGGGACACATAGTCCACCAATAAATCTACTATGTAAAATGGTTACACAAACCTAGAGACAGAGTACAACAATCACCATAACTACACAAGCCCTAGATGTGAAAACGAAGAACAGAACAAGAGAATACAAAGCCTCACCCTTTGTGTTTCACTCACTTCTCTCCCATTCTTCCACTCTTTCTCTCCTCACTGTGGTGCTTTCTACTCTCTCTCATTTTACAAGTGTTGGTGAAACGGTAGCCCGCCGTTTCAACCCCGCACAAGGCGGCCGGCGCACAGCGCCCCTGGTGTTATATGCACACTAGCCGGTCACCACTCTGGGCATCTCTCCGGGCCTGCCGGGACTTTCCCCCAAGCTGACCATTCTCCAAAAGCTCATGGTGCTCATATATATAGACGTCCTGACTCCACCTAATCTCATCTGCCAAGATGGTTATCTGCCAGATAATAGGTGCCACGTCTTCACCAGTTCCCGAGCTTCCTGCAGGCCCATGCCCTACAGACGGCGCATGCTCTGCACTGTGCAGACGCGTGCTCTGCAGCCCAACTGCCCACCTGTTGACCAATCCTGGAAAGACATTTGTACTCTACCAGCTGCCATTTTCCACAGTCTCCAAAGGCCTAGTTGCTCAGCCGATCAACTTCTCGTCGACCGTTTCCTGCTGCCATCCGGTCAACCTTTCTTGTTGACTGTCTTCAACTGCTATCCGGAGAACTTGACCGTTCTCCATAGCCATCCGGTCAACCTTTCTTGTTGACCGTCTTGCTACCAGTCCGCCGTCTATCAGCACTCCTGTAGCCCTCAGACGGTCAACCTCCTGCTGACCGGATTCAGCTGGTCGTCCACTGGTCAATCTCCATTGACCGTCCACTGGTCAATCTCCATTGACCGTCCACTGTTCTCCTCCGGTCAACGTCTCATTGACCGGAAACAGTTCTCCGAATTTGTTCTCCACAAATCCACCGATGATAAACCAGTTTGTTGGGTTACCCACAAGGGAGTGACCAAACCCAACACTTTTAGCTCTTTCATAGAAGTAAATGCTCTACCACTTGCTAATTCTTGAAACTCTTTGGACCATATGAAAATGAAAAAACCTATTCATCTTCTGTCTTAACTTACATGAAGAAGCCCCCCTAGAATTGGCAGAGGACCTTAACAAGGTTCATTTTGCCACCTCAACACTCAACTTCAAGAAGACCGATAGCGGAACACAAAGTTGGCTTTTCCCTCTAAAAGATTGGATCAAATTCAATATTCATACTTGTATGGCAGAAGATGGGTGGGCAAGTTTTGGAGGATGCAGCCAAGATTATATTGGAAGCTAGATCATTGGTTTCAATGACTTCTTAGAAATTATAGATATTCCTGCAGCTGAACCTAAAACTATTTTGATCGTCTTTGAAGTTGCTTGGAAGATGGGCTTAAAGAATATTATCCTTGAATCCAATTTCTTGATACGATCCAATTTACTTGATACAACGCAGAAAATCCAGAAAAATGCATATGAAGAAGGCCCTAATTGTGGGGGGCCAGCAAGGTCGGTCGGATACGAAGGCACCAACTTATTATCACAAGTGGCCGATCGGACAAGAATACACACACAGAGAGAAAGAAAATCACACAGAAGTTTTATGTAAAAAATCCTTCACAAACAGAAGGAAAAAATTACGGAATACAAAATCCATAATAAGTCCAGTATTTAAAAATTGGTTACAAAGAACTTTCGAGATGGAGTATCCGCTACACACTCAGCTGAACAAAGAAAAAAAACATCTCCAGAGTAAATAAGGAAACTCTCCTTCTCACTCTTTGTTTTTCTTCTCTCATTCCTCACTGATGGTGCACTCATCTCCTTTCTTTTCATTCTTCTGGACTTCACTGCTATGAGTTTCCTCTGGAGACTTGACCGCCTCCCTCAATCTTGTGTCTTGGATTGTGTCTCCTTCACCGCATGCCCAGCATGCATATTTATAAGAATCCTGCTCGGAGACCATCTACCAATAAGTATATTGATTGTAGACAATCGTCTGCCACTAGCTCTACAACCTGCCACCAACTTTACCCACTGCTCTGCAAAGCCTGCAAAGCCAACGTCTTACTACGTCAGATGTCACGATGTCCTCGGTCCTTACTACCCTCAAATCCGTGGACCATCAGTCGTTCTTTGTGCCCTTTATCATCACAGAGTTTTCAGACGTTCCTTGATGTCTCCAGGTAATAACAACAACCTCGGACATTATCTCGTATCCGCGGTCATTACTGTGCAGCCCATGTCCTCGAGCGTTTCCATACCAGTAAACCAATCAGTAAATTCTGTGCGCTTCATCAGTCGGCCTTTTGCCTCATTGGCCGTCCGTGCACTATCAGCCGTCCGCGTCCATTTTGCCTCAAGGCAAGTCTGCGCCTGTCAATGTGCATCCTTGGTAGTCTGCACTTCTTGGCCGTCCGAGCATTTTTACATCTGAAAATTCACTTTGAATTTCCTCCTCAAGTCCTCGGGCCTTCGCTGCATAAAGTCTTGGCCCTTTGCTGCAGTCAGTCCGCAGCACTCTACACAAGTCCTGTGGAACCTCCGCTGACGTCTCTAATTTATTAGGTTACTCACAAGGGAGTGACTAAACCCAACGCTAATTGAGAGCTTATCATGAATTATAGAGAGTTCATGATTTGATCAACCACAGTCTAAGAGAGGAAAACACTGTTGTAAATTATATGACTAGATTCGGGGTAAACATAAATGCAAGTTTTTATGAGTGGAACACATCTCCTACGGCGGTGGCTGAGTTGATTGTTATCGACTTGATCCTCCTTGCGATGGCTTCCAACTCTTACCCTCCGGCTATTAGCTTCTGATCACAATTAGCCATCACCGTTTCCCTCTCCTCTCCTGTCTATTGTTTCTTTCTTTCTTTTTAGCAATGCAATCCAAAAAATATAAGAGAAAACGTAGGCGCTTTTCCATTGAAATCATATTACAATAAAAGGATCCTCTAAATTCCACCTATTTAACTTATATTTATTTATAAGATTTGAAATAATATTTATAAAAATGAAGTATATATTTTTGTACGTTAATTTTGAATTAAAATTGTTATGTTAAATACAATTTTTTTAAAAAATTAATATTGAAAAAACAGGTATCATAAATTTGTATTATTTAAATGTTATTTCAAATTTTATGAATATATAATAAATTTAAGTTCAATTTACAAAAAGTTAGATTGACAAATAAGATAAACTAATAAACATCTAATAAAACTCATAAAATAAAAGTTGGTACATTCATAAAATAACATAAGATGGCACTATCATGTCATTAATAAAGAATTAATGTTGCCTCTATTCCCCAACGAAGATCGAGCACTAGATATGGAAAGATAATGGCCATGTGATACATGCTCGCATGCAACCGATTGCCAAATCTGTAAACAAGAGATTCACATAGTAGAACAATAGGAAATAAATCGGAAAGAAGGGTTCTAACAAAATAAAAAGAGAGGGAGACAAAGAGAGTTTGTGAGAGATGGATCAAAAGGAGGTTAAGAAACAAAATATATTCTCCTCCCCTCCACAACAGTACACAGTAATATATATAATATGAAAAGTTTTAATAGCCCAACCGTCCGATATAAATAATATAAAAAAATTAAATAAAAAAGTACATCAAGTGATATTAGATGTAATTCTAAAATTTCAAGAGTTGTTAGATTTTCCTTGCGCTTCTCCTTGAAATTTGCTGACCCGATAGTGCCATAATATCAGCATCCATAAAGTCAGTAAAATTATCGTCCCATAAAAAAGAACCTTATCTTTAAAATTAAACGAGGAAAAATATTAGATAAATTCCATAGTAGACTCCCATGTAGCTTCCACAACCAACTGATAATGCCATTAAACAAGGAATTTGGGAATGAATTTACCCTGTTGTAAGACTTTCCTAAAGTCGAGAAGTTGGGAAGGATACAAAAGGGGTTGGGAACCCCACGCGTCAATTGGGAACTCCACCAGTTGGCTGCTAGTATCACCATGGCATTTTTTGAGTAAAGATTTATGGAAAACATTATAAATTTTTGAATGAGCTAACAAATTCGGTCAATATGCAACCGATCCATTTTGTTCCAAAATACAAAAGGGTTCATAATAACGTTTAACTAATTTGTTGGATTGCCGATGGGCCACCATGGTTTAACGATAGGGCTGTAATTTGACAAAGACTTTGTCACCCACCTAAAATTTCTTAGCAATATGATGGGCGTCAGCTTGATTTTTCATACGCAGTTAAGCCCGTTAGAGATTACACTTGAGAGTAGCAAGAAGGTTGGAATGGGCCATTAACTGGTCATCCACAATAACAATAGAAAAGGTGCCATGGACGTAGTAAACTAAGGAGGGTAGTGGTCTCCTGTACACTGCCTTAAATGGACTCATTTTAATAAAGGAATGTGACATAGTATTGTAACTCTATTCAGCCTATGGTAAAAATCGAACCCAAGTGGAGGGGTTTTCAGCAACAAAACAGCACAAATAATCTTCGAAACAATGGTTGACCACTTTTATCTGTCCATCTATTTGCGTGTGATATGTGCTGGTCGTGGACAAAGTGATACCCTATAATTTAAAAAGCTCATTCCAAAAATTATTCATAAAAATGGGATCCCAATTCGAGATGATATTAGTCAACAAGCCGTGTAATCGGCACACATCCTTAATAAAGGCCTCCACGAGGTCTGTAGGAGTGGAGTATTCAAGGATGAGAAATAGGCATACATAGATAGGTGGTCGACCACCATAAATATTACAGTCTTCCTACTCGAAGAAGGCAGATGAGTAATGAAATTCATAAAAAAAAAATTTCAAATTTTACATGGAATAAGAAGCAGTTTCAATTCTTGAGAAGCAGTGTTGAGTGGCTTCAACTACTGGAAGACAGAGTGACAAATTACATAGTTACGAATGTCCTTATGCATGTTAGGCCAATAAAAAGTAGCAGCTATCCTTGTGAAGGCTTGTTAGAAGCCGGCATGACCCCCAAGTGGTAAATTATAGTATTCTTACAAGATTAAATCCTACAAAGCTGAGTCAGTTAGTACCAAAATCTTGTTATTATCGAAGATCAATCCATCCCGAACGGTAGAATACTCATAGTCTCCTAATTGATCCTAAATTGAGGAAACAAAGCCGGCTGAAGCTGAATGTAGCATATAAAAATTGCAGAGAACAGTCAGTAGGGCCATCACCGATTTTGATATAGCCCATAGAACATGGCAGGATCCTTCACACAACCATGATAGGGCATCAGCCAAGCTATTCTCTCGGCTTAGCCTATAGACAATTTTAAAGTCATACCCCATTAACTTAGTGATCCAACGCTGGTGATCAGGGGTGTGAATGGCTTGGTCTAATAAGGCCACGAGGGCTTGATGATTAGTTTTGATGGTAAATTTTATGCCCAAGAGATATTGGCACCATTTCTTCACAACTTTAGAGATAGCACAGAGCTCCCTGAGGTAAGTCGACGAGTCTTATAGCTTGGAGCAAAGCTGGTTGCTAAAAAATGCTATTGGGTCCCCTGATTGCATTAGCACAGTACCAACGCCAATTCCTAATGTTTCAGTTTGTATAACGAAAGGCTTGAAAAAAACGGGTAATGCTAGAACAAGAGTGATGGTGAGGGCAGCTTTGAGGGAAATAAAAGCTGCCTTAGCATCAAGAGTCCAGACAAAAGCATTCTTTTGTAACAAGTAGGTAAGCGGTGCTGAAATCTAAGCATAGTCAGCCATGAATCTCCAATAATATCCTACTAACCCAAGGAAGCTACGTAGCTACTTGACATTTATTGGCGTTGCCCAGCGTTACACAATATCAATTTTGGTTGGATCCATGGCTACTCCCTGTTCTGACACTATATGACCGAAGTAAGTCATCAAGGAAAGCCTAAACTCGTATTTGGATTGTTTGGCATAGGAGGAGTTGTCTCTTAAAATTTGTAGGACTTGATTAAAATGTTGGAAGTGCTACTCCTGGGAAGGACTATACACCAAAATGTTATAAAAAAACTAACACAAACTTTCAGAGTATTGGCCAAAAAATAGCATTCATTTTGTACTTAAAAGTGGAAGGAGTATTAGAAAGGCTAAAGGGAATCACCAAGAATTTGTACTGACCTTCTTGGGTTCGAAAAGTTAATTTATAGACATCCTCAACATTGACTCACGTTTGGTGATAACCAACTCGTAAATCAAGTTTTGAAAAGATTTTGGCGACATGTAATTCATCCATTGTGGGTATAGAAAATTTGCCCTTAATTGTAGTAGCATTGAGTGCAAGATAGTCGACACAAAAATGCCAACTACCAACCTTATTTTTAACGAGCAGAACTGGTGAAGAGAAAGGACTCGTAATGGGTTGAATGATTTCTTCATTGAGCATTTCTTGAATAAGTCTCTCAATTTTTTTCTTCTAAAAATGAGAGTACCAATATGATTCGACATTCACCGAAGAGGTGTTGGGTTTTTAAAAAATTTGATGGTTTGTGGAACAATGAGGAGGTAAACCATGGGGAACGGCAAAAACATCTACAAATGAGGAAAAAGGCTGCAAAGAGTAGTAGTGATATTGGAGTTGGCATTTTGAGGTAAATGAATTTGGGAAAGAATTTCACTAGAGTTCTCCCCCATAGAGGCTTCTCATATCAGGGTTATCATCAACTAAAAATAGGTGGCAACAGACTTGGTTAATTCAACTTGCCTCAACCTGCCTAATGTCATGGTGAAAATAGTAACCTTTGACAACCCGTGTAAGGTGAGCTAAGTGCCTGCATAATCAAAAATCATCCATAAAATTTTGTAATCAAATAGCACCAGTCCAATCGATGCTAACCATTACACTCTGAACACTATGTCAGCCTTATATTGGTAGCAAATGGAGGTCCACATTGAATTGAGATTATCCTAGAGTAACTAAGATATTAGTACACAACCTATCGCAATGTAGGAAATTTCCATTTTTAACTATGACGTTAAGATGATGACATGGCTCTATTCAAAGCCCCAAATATTTGGCCATACATGTTTGTAAAAAATTGAGTGGAGCCACTGTCCACTAGTATAACCATCAAATGACCCAAGATGAGTCCCTAGAATCTCAAAATGAAGGGGATAAAGTGTCCCTCTAATGCATGGAGAGAAATAGTTAGAGTATGTTCTCATATTGGAGAGTTTAAGTTATTAGAATCGGCCTCTGACATTGAGGCTACAACTAGGGCAGAGCCTTCTTTCTCAATCAACATATATAAAAACTATGGGGGTTTATATTAATGACCCGATGTAAATCGTTCATGACAATTAAAATACAACCCTCGTTCTATGTGCAATGCCATTTCTATAGGGGTTAATTTCTTTATTGGTAATCTAGGTGGGAGGTTTTGAGGAGGGGGATTTTTGGGCTAAGTTGCAAAGGTGTTAGTAGATGGCTTGGTGAGTGGTGGACAATTAGACCTGGATCGACCAGTATCTACTTTCTCATCCACTAGCTTGGCCATGTCAATGGCTTCCAACAATGACATAGGTTTCATCAGCAGTAACTCTCACCTTATATCATCTCATAGCCCTAATATGAAGTAATTAAGAAGATTAGGGGTAGTAAGGCTTGGAGTCCAGGTAGAGAGGGACTCAAAGTCAGCTATGTAAGCTGCAATAGTAGTAGTTTGACGGAACTTATATAGAGTAACTTCATGATTTAAGTAGGAGGAAGGTTGAAATCAGAGTTCAAGATCTCTGAAAAAATTTTCTATGTGGAAAGCTGTAGGGTTGCATGCATCTGTTAATACCATCAAAATGCAGCCCCAGTCATGTAGAAGGCAACGGTGGTTAATTTATGGTCTTGGGGAGTGTAGTGGTATACGAAGAAATGTTCGATTTGGAATAACTAACCAATCACGTTGTCACTAGAGAAAAAAAATATATATTTTGAGTTTGGGTAAACGAAAATGGCAAGAGATTTTGGCATCTGGTTGCGATAGTAACATTATTGGTAGGGTTTGGGTTGGGAGATGAGAAATAACAAGTGAAGAAGCCACGAACGGTGAGGAGGCCAGCAACAAAGGGGGATTTGCTGCTGAAAGAGGTTGTCATTCGATCCAGGTTAGCGATTGAGGGATTTCAGAGAGGGATTGCTGGATATGTTCAGTGGTGGAGGCATTTGTGGCTATTCCTTCTATATGATACTATACGGTCGTTACAACCTCATTCAATTCCTTCGAAATCCCTGCGATAGATTCTTTGAGAGCCTTGTATTGGGTCGTCATCCCCTTTACCGTGTCTCAATTAAAGTACCAAATAATACATACTCGCAAGCAGTCAATCGCCAAATCTGTAAATAAGAGACTCACGGAGCAGAATAACAGGAAAAAAATTAAGAAGATGAGTTCTGATAGATGGGGAAGAAAGGGAGACGGAGAGAAAGTTCGAGAGAGAGAGGAATCACAAGGGGATTAAGAAACATAATATATTCTCCTTCCCTCCACTACAATACACAGTTATGTATATAATATGAAAAGTTCTAACAGTCAAACTATGTGATATACAATAATATGAAAAAGTATAATATGGGTCTATAATATTAATGTTTGCAGAAAGCTAGTGATGTTAGATATAATCCCAAAATTTTAGAGGTTGTTGGATTTTTCTTGTGCTTTTTCTTAAAATTTGCTGACCCGGTAACATTGTAATATCAGTATCAATGAGGCCAGTAACACTATGTATCTTGAACATATTAGATAGATAACATTATTAATTAACAATTAATAACACACATAAACCATTAGGTTTGCTATAGCAATAGCTTAATCAAGTCCCAAATTTCATGTGATTTTGTAATTAATAATACCATCACATAACATTATCTTTTGGCACATTAACTTCCATCGTAGCCATTGACAATTAATCAGAGTTTAGAAGTAATGATAGTGAGACGCATCCGACTGGTTAGCTGTTATAAATGAGGTCCAAGATAAGGGCACCAGGCATAGCCCTCTCCTTCTTAGATCTTCCTTTGCTTCTTCCTTTCCATCCTCTTCATTCAAACCCTACAACCGAAGAATTGAAATGACAACAATATATATTTATATATATTTTTCATCTGTGAATTGAAAATATTTTCAAAAAAATGATAAAAACATTGGTAATTGAGAATACATATAGTGATAAAATTCTTATATTTTACAAAATTATATATCTCATACTTTCACAAACCCCAGATAAATAAATTCAAATTCTCAATAATGATGATAAACAATTCATAATACTTTAATCAATTTACTTAAGAAAATATCACATGATTATTCTATCTTAATAGGTCTTCAAAAATCATTACATGAAATTTTATTTATTTATTTCAACTCAAAATAGGAAATTTTCTTACCATCTGAATTCTTCTGCAGGGATTATTGGGAAGTGGCTTGACATGACGGCTGCATAGTTTCTGCGGTAAAACGTTTTCACAGCCTCAGAGCTTACGCGTAGTAACATTTATAGTGTCAAGATGATACGGAAGTTTAGAAGGCAGCTCAATTTTCCCATATTTGTGGGCTTTAAGAAAGGATTAAATTATATAGTTTTAATTTATTACATACAGTTTTAATTTATATAATTTTTATAATTTAAACACATAACCATATAATTTAAACTCATATAACTCATAACCCTAGAGCTGTGATAAAACTTCCCTTCCAAAATAGTGTACATGGGTTGCACTAATTAATACAACAACCTAAAAATCCACTGCGGAAGAGCGTTAGCTGTATGATTTCGCTCATGAAAATAACCATTTCATCCATATACGTAAATTATATTTACGAATGTATTATGATTTTTGAGCTTATAAGTTTAGTCCTAAAACCTTATACTAAACGTTACCATTTCCACGTTATACGTAGATTGCTGGACTCTTTTCAATCAGTAAAAGAAAAAGCAAAAGTTGTCTACGATAGAACTCACATGGATCTGGTCTTGAAGGAATTGGATGTACCCAATGGCCTCTGTCAATACTGAAGCTGTGTCCGTCTGCAACTTCCACACAACATAACTAAATAAATCTTAAAGAGAGAGAAAAAATTTTAGTAATTAAATAAGCATGGCCAGATGAATATAATAATCAGCATCTTTTCTTTTTAAATGAATTAGTGGAGAATTTCTTAAGTCGTACCTTGCCAAAAGGTGACACCAATTGATGCAGAGCTGCAATTCTGTCTCCCAATTTCTCCTTTCTAACCTAGTTTGGCCATTCATTCCACATACATTGTATAAACAATGTCACTGCTTTTTTATTGTAAATTTTTAAAAGGTGACCCAGTATATAAAGTTTCTTATATTGAGAGTTTTTTAAGAAGGTCAAGCATAGATAATCTTATATCGTAGTTTAAACTTGTAATAAAGCAGTATTATCATTGTGCTAATACTCACGCTACATATGCCATTTAAAAAAATAGAAGGAAAATAGTGAGTTAAAAGAGGGGGAATTGGAGCTCAGAAATTTTCTTGTTCTAGAGTCTTAATTTTAATCAATCAACTCAACTAACACCTTATCGACAAGCTAGACTATCAAATAAGTCTGTTGGAATTTTAAAACTCCAGTCACCTTAAATGCGGGTCGTGATGCTTTCAATGAAGACTTCTTAGCCCCCGCATGATCAGATGACTTCGGTGGCTCAGAATCATGGCCAGATCTCTTGATTCCTGTCACTCCATTCATGGTGTCCGATTCCTGTAAAACAAGAGAGTAAAGGAAAAGATGATCAGGCAAAATTTTGAAGGGGAGAATTGATTGACAGTAATAATAATAATAATAATAAATAAATAAATAAATAGAAGAAGAGGAGGAGGAGGAGGAGGATTTTATGATGCCTGAGTAAAGCTGGAAAGGAGCACCCATGGCCCGTGCATGCATACAAGATAGCTTTCTTTTCGAGCAGCAAGATTGATGAAGAATAAAAGGGTAGATCAGTATAAGAGATTCTTTTATTATGACTTTCGGGAAGCATGAGATGCACGTAACTTTATCCCATATAGCAAAAAAGTTACATATGTGGTTTGAATTCATGTCTCTTGTAAAAAAAAACAAAAAAACCTTATCACTGTGCCAAAGTTGTCTGTTTGGTGATCAGTATAAGCAAGAGTCGTATCACACAGGCTGTATTATTCTGTTAAAACCATGCTGATTTTGCTTGGAGGTTCCCATTGTTGGGGTCACTCCCGAGTGGTATGTCCGCGGACTCCATGGAACAGATGGACGAGGACTATTTCAAGGCATCATGT
>JAOVVI020010077.1:0-11229 GCA_028571085.2 Nepenthes alata
ACTTGCTCGAACCTTCCTTTTCTCTCTCTTTATCTTCTTTTTCTCATTGAGTTGGCACTCTAGGTATTAGAAATTATAAAGTAATAATTCCTAAAACACATCAAGCACTTTTATATGGAGAACGGTGCTTAAGGGCCCATCAGGCGCACTAGCCCACCGTGATCAGTGCACAAGTGCCCGCCTCAGGCGCACCTCAGGCGCGAACAATGTGGAAGTCCTACTTGAGCGTCCCTTGAGCGCTCCTTAGGCGCCCTTCAATCTAGAATCAGAGCTCATGTGCAGATCACGTGCCTGTCACGTGCCATATTATAATTTTTTCAGATCAATACAATACACATATATCATTATACAAACCATCGAATGACACATCAAATGGGTATGGGATCCACATAGGAGTGACACATAACTGAACAAACTTTCCCTCATGACTGTATGGGGACAATCATCATCTCAGTAACAGTTCGACAAATTTTTGGCTTTTCCTTTGTGCCACCTTGGTCATCATGTATAATCTATTCTCCTCGATCCTGACCTTATCAAGCGTTAAAAATTCTGGGCCAATAACATTTCACATCCAATGATATCTCACATCAATGTACTTCGATCTAAAATGAAATGACGAATTTTTACAAAGGTTAATTATGCTTTGATTGTCACAAAGTAGCACATATCGCTCTTACTTAAAGCTGAATTCCCAGATGAATTTCTTCATTCATAACATCTCCTTATTTGCCTCTGTCACAGTAATGAATTTCGTTTCGGTGGTCGAGAAAGCAATACACTTCTACAACTTATATTGCCAAGAAACAGCTCCTCCCACAAACATGACTAGATTTTTCGAGGTGGACTTTCGAAAGTCGACATCACCTGCTATGTCTGTATTAGTATACCCAACCAGAAGTGGCTTGCCACTTCCGAAACACAAGTACAATGTGGACGTTCCTCAAAGGTACCTCAATATTCATTTCACCACAGACTAATACTCTTTACCGGGATTTGAAAGAAAACAACTAACCGTTCCAATAGTACAAACAATATTCGATTTTGTACATACCATAACATACATCAAACTGACCACTGTAATGGAACGGGTCACAGTCCTTTATGATCTTCCGTTAATTATCATACTTAATCAAATAAAAACTAATATGCTATTATTTTAATACATTAATTTCTGCAAACATTTTGGCAAAGTCTCCTCTAAATATGGTCAAAAACCTACATACAACCTGAATAACACAACCTGTACAGGATATATAAACAAATAGATCTCAATAATTTCAACCCACAACACATCCACTCAACTAATCACAGGATCCACATCAAATACTATTCATCCATTGCTCCAACACATAATTTTCAACTACTACCTTGGGTTTAATGAGAGATGTCATCTAAGAACCTGTACAAATCCAAAATCAACTTACGGAAGCATAACTATAATCATTCAAAATCTTGCGGAAGCATTCTATGTCATAATAATATACAACATGCCATGACACAATTTAATACACAATATTCATCTAAACATTAAATATTACATTCACATTTCATCAATACATCCAAAACTTCTTAGTCTTTGAGATCTAGCTACCCTCTTAGCTATCATTTATCTCTATTCTTCTCATCAGGTTTCGGCTCACTAGTACCTATCTGGAAGGGGATAAAAACAGCAAGAGTGAGTTGTTAGCTCAACAATGTACTATAAAACAAAGCATGCGAATTTTCGTGTAAAACACAAACATATATAAATATATAAGTAAAAGAAACAACGGAAGGATAAGGAACCAAATATGCTTATGGGTGATACAAAAGTATGAAATGATGCATGTGCATGAACTTGAGGTTATGATCTTATGATCAAAATTTTTGCCTTGGTTGATTTTATCCTTTCTTTTAGCGATTCTTTTCTTTATTCTTGAATCCGATAAACATGCTGAAAGCGTCAATATTGCATATAAAAAGGGTAAATGCATAAAATGATGCATCAATATGAGCTCGTGGACGAATCTTGTCTTGTTTACTTGATCCTTTCCTTTGTATACTTCTTCTTCTGATTTATAATTTGAAACATGTTGAATTCATATGATAGCTTAGAATTTTACTTATCTTTTAGAATAAGTTTTCTTATTATCTTGAGAGACCAGAGCTGGTAGACCTTACCAGTTAAGGGAGCGAACAATCGATAATAGATTGTGTTCTATACAATCAAAGGTCTTAGTTCTTGTTCTTTCATCATCATGCATCATCTCATGTTTTCTCCTTTATTTACATCCCAAGGACCAAGATGATCTCAAATTCTTATTCTTGTCCTTTTAATCATCATCTCATATTTACATCTCATATTCTTATTCTTGTCCTTTCAATTATCATCTCATATTTACATCCCGAGAAGTAGGATGTCCTCCTTATTTACATCCCGAAGACTAGGATGTTATTAGATTCTTGGTTATTGTTCTCCATAGTAACGCCCCGAGGAAGCGAAACCACGTATTACTCCGTGGACAGAGTTATCCTCGATTACCACTGTAACTTCCTAAGGCTTGCAAAGAATATCACCCCCTTTACTAAATGGCCAGGATACGGGGCCAGGGTATCCTCGAGTCTCCACCGCAATATTCGTGGCAGGCTAAAGAATGTTACCTACTGAACAATCCTTGATCCAATTTCTTACTATTTTTACTTAACTTGGCGATCTTGATTCCTAGTTCATGATTCTTAACTTTGATTCTCAATCATCAGTGGTCACTTGAACTGATTTCTTCAAATCATCTCATTTCCTTAGCCTTGAATTTTCATTCTTCAGTGACCACTTCATCTTAGAGGATTACATTACTTTACATAATTATATCTTTCAGATAATTTTTTAGAATAACTTTCAATCAGATCGCAGATACAATCCTTCAATATATGTTCTTGCTTCATAATGCAACCTTTACATATCATAACTCATTATTCATGATCCTTGCATCTTCATCTTAATTCTTTATTCTTCGGATATCACATTTTTTCGCTTAATTAAATTCTTCAGACAAATCTTGGGGTCCTTAGAGATATTTAATCGCATAACTTTTGGCAATATTACAGTTAGTGCATCCATTAACTTAAATACTTCACAATATCATATTTCCATGTCATAATTTATTTTTCACCATATTTATTCCCTAATTTTCGTTCTAGGGTTTGGTGAATAGTGTTCTAACACAATCCGGACATATAACACAAAATATTTGCTAAAAACAAACTCACAAATAACTATACTCGTACTTAATCATGCACTTTATTCATAATATCACGAGAAAAATAGAAAACACGCGGTATTATATACTAATCTTTAAAGAGGGGGGTTTTGGAATAAAAAGAAGATAGTTAATAACAGTAATAATAAAAAATAAGGTTGAAGGTACACTTCCTTAGCCTGATTTGTTATTTTCTTTACTCTGATCGGGTTGGAAGCTACTA
Source organism: Nepenthes alata (assembly GCA_028571085.2). Taxonomy (NCBI): domain Eukaryota; kingdom Viridiplantae; phylum Streptophyta; class Magnoliopsida; order Caryophyllales; family Nepenthaceae; genus Nepenthes; species Nepenthes alata. Next base: position 3,463 of record JAOVVI020010077.1, read on the forward strand.
AAAATATTTCCCTTTCCTCTTTTCTCTTCCCTTTCCTCTCCTCTTCCTTCGTGTTTTGCTCGCCCCTGTTCTCTCTCTCCCCCTTTTTCTCTTTTTAAAATGCTGAACAGTAAGTCGGTGGCAAATTTATCGAACTGTCGCTCGAGCACCAAGCTGGCAAGCGCAGTGCGCCTCCCTTTGGGCTCGCGCCTGCAGCGAGCCCAGGACATTCTGTTTTTGGCGCCTCATGTTGGGCTCAAGTTTGCAGCGAACCCAACCCTGTATCCTTCCCAGCTATGACAAATTCTCAATTTTTTTCCAATTTCACTTATCCCGAATTTAATTATATTAATTATATTAACTTAATTACTAGAATTTACAATGTTTTGGGAACCAGTACCTTACAACCATGGTTGAAGAGTAGGGGACATTTCTTATACTTGCCTTTTCATCATCTGTAGAAGGACATTGCCAGTTACTCATTTTAAAATAATTGACCAGTGGAGTGCTCATCGGTTTGGACTTCTCCATGTTGAAACATTGAGGCACTTTATCAACATAGCTCTCATAGGACATCCACAACTTCCTCGTTTTACAGTCGTAAAATATTCTTATATCCAAAATTTGCATTATCAACCCAAATCCTTCATGGCAAAGGATTTCCCAAGCTATTGCTTCAATTCGGTGATCCGGGAAGCATTTCGCCCAACAATAAGCATACCATCCATATAGAGTAGGAGAATAATAAAAGCATCTTCAAAAAACATTTGAATGAAGATATAATGATTCGAAGTAGTCTTCTAATAACTTTAACTGATCATAACAGACTCAAACTTTTTATACCATTGTCTCAGGGCTTGCTTTAACCCATATAGGCTTTTTTTAGATAATACACTAAATGCTCCTTCCCCTCAACATAAAATCCCTCCGAATACTCCATGTAAATCTCCTCAATGTCACCATGAAGAAACGTCGTCCGCATATACAATTGTTCCATTTCCAAATTCAAAAACCATGGCTAATCTAAGCATCACCCTTATTGAAAACATTTTCACAACTAGGGTAAAATCTCTCTGAAATCAATCCCCCTCCACTGATTGAAGCCTTTCACAACCAGCCTCCCCTTATACCTTGGCTGTGGGTTATTCTCATTGGTCTTCAAATGAAAAACCTACTTGTTTTTTAAGGCCCGTTTTCCCTCAGGCAACTTAGTCAACTCAAACGTGTGGTTTTCTTGCAGAGATTTTATCTCTTTTTATATAAACTCCATCCACTCCGACTTGTACTCATCCTCCATATTTTCATCAAAGCTTTCGGGTTTTCCTCTATAGGTAAGCAGCACATACTCATCAGCCGATAGACGAACAGAGGCCCCTCGATCTCTCATGGATTATCGGGGTGGAATAATCTCGGCGAGTTCAACAACATCACGAGGAACATTATCATCCTCACTAGCATCATCCTCTCCATCGAGGGTAGGAGCCGAACAGTTTTTTTCCCCTTTGGCATTACCTTGATCACCGTCTTCATTATGAACAGGTATCAGTATCAAGAACTTAAGATTTCTATCACAAAGCTAGCTATGGTCATTATTGGAAACGACCTTATCCACTTTGCTGATGTCTTCAATTGTCTCATTATCGACGAAAACCGCATCCCTTAATCGAGCAAGCTTCTTCCCTATCGGATCGTAGAACCGATATCCCAACTCATCTTTCCCGTAGCCAAAAAAGATGCACTGTCTTGTCTTCGACTCCAACTTGGACCTCTGATCCTTAGGGATGTGGACAAAAGATTTGCAACCAAGCATGCATAAGTAGTTATAGGATAGTTCCTTTTCGGACTACACTTTCTCTAGTACTTCTCCATTCAGTGGACAGCTCGGTGATAAATTAATTATACGAGCAATGACATTCAAAGTTTCCGCCAAATAAATTGGAGAGTTTTGCCTCCGAAAGCACACAGCAAACTCTCTCGATCAGCATTCTATTCATCCGTTTAGCCATACCATTTAGCTGTGATGTCTTCGGTTGAGTCTTTTGGTGTCAAATTTCATGGATCCGACAATACACGTCAAATGCTCCAATATACTCTTCACTGTTATCACTCCGGATGCACTTCAACTTCTTCCCCATTTCAAGGCATGGAATTGTTCGAAGACGTCAAGAGTTTGATTCTTCAACTTCAACGGATAAACCCACAGTTTTCTTGAACAATTATCAATAAATGTGATGAATTAAAGAATTCCTCCAAATATTTTCACCTTAAGAGGGCCACATATGTCAGTGTCGACCAATTCAAGAAGATTGGCCTTCTTTGTGGATGAGTTTCTATAGAACGAAACTCGCCATTGCTTCCATGCCATATAATGAGAACAAGTCTTCAATTTATCTTTCTTCACACCTCAAAGGAAGTTCTTATTGGGCAAACAATTTAGCCCCTTTTGGCTCATATAGATAAATCGTTGGTGCCACAAATTTGAAGACTCATTGCTTCTTGTAATATGCACATCTCCAGCTAAAATTGAGGCTTGCAACACACACAAGTTGGAAACTTTCTTTCCTCGAGTAACTATTAAAGATATAGTCAACTTTTACGCCCCTTTACAGAAATTGTTGCAAAACCCTTCACCATCAAGTTTTTCCACTGAAATGAAATTCATCCGAATATTTGGGACGGGTTGTACATCCCTCAACAGCAACTTGATTTCATTGTTGATGACTAGGCACACATCACCATAACCGACAAACCGGGATGTGCCTTCATTCCCCATCTTTAACACTCTAAAATCATCGGGAGTATAAGACGTAAAAATTTTGCTTCATAACGTGACGTGAACTGAGACACCACTATCCATCACCTAATTTATTTTGTGATCCGCCAAATTGATCACTTCATCTTCCTTACATACCAATAAATGGTCGGCTTTGGTAACAATTATTGCTCTCTCCTCATCTCAGGCCTTGTCAACCTTCTTCTTATTCCCATCAGAGTTCTCCAACTTTCACTTATAGTAGTATTTCTTGATGTGTCACTTTTTTTTTGCAATAGTGACACTCAAAGATTTGATACCTTAACCAAGACTTGCTTCGGCTTTTCTCGCCAGATTTAGGGCCACGCCCTTTATTTTTTTCCTGTGACTCTAAGACTAGCACTTCAGAGTGTGAAAAAGAAGTGTCCTACGATCAATATCTCATCTCTTCATCAACACGACTCCCTTTATTATTTCCAGGGTCACCACGCCATTTAGAGCAGTATTGGAAATGGTGATCCATATCACCTCCCATGAATTCGGTAATGCGGTCAATAGCCACAAGCCTAACAATTACCATCAAACTTGATACCCATGCCACTCAATTGGTTCACACATCCTTGAAATTCGTTTAAATAATCGACTATTGACATGTCATCTTTGTATCTCAATTGCATCAATTTTACAAATGGTACAATTTGTTGTTACCAGTTTTTGAAGCATAGAGTGTCTCAAGTTTCTCCCACAACGTTTTTGCATTTGCTTCATTCCAAATGTGATTATACACATTATCGTCAACGAATTGCTGAATATAACCACAAACTTATTCATATTCAAAAACCCATTCCTCAACAGATTTTGATTTGGGTTTTTGCGTAGCAAACACCAAAGATGCATTATTTTAAGAAATAATAAATTTTTCATCTTACTCCTCCAAATATTATACTTTGTACCATTCAAACAAACTAACTTATTTTCAACCTTCATCGATTCAAATAAGTTTCAACACACGACACTAATAATTGTATCTCTGATACCACTTGTTGAAACTGGACCGCTTATTTGAACCGTGAGAAAATAATTAACAATGCACAATAAGCAAATAATAATTACAAATAATGAAAAATATGTGATTTTATGCGGAAAATCCTCTTTAAAATAAGAAGGAAAAGGCACAAAACGATACATCCAAAATATATTCATTATATAATAAGTTTGGTTACACAAATCCCAATAAATATAAGGACTCAATACCTACAAATAAGCCTGAATAATAATAAGTATAAGACGAAAGAAAAAAATTAAGAAAGATAAAATATTTTTTTCAATTTCAAAGCAGCCTACCCGAGATTAGTGGAGAATGGAATACAATTCAAAACTTACTTAAATGCTGAAATATTTCTCTTCTCTCTTTTTTCTCTCTTTCTCTTCTTTTTCTCACTGAGTCAGCGCTTTAGGTCTCAAAAATTGTAAAGTGGTAAATCTTAAAACGCGTCAAAGGGTTTTGATACAGAGAACGGCGCTTGAGGGCCCATCGGGCCCACGTTGAGTGCCAACCCACTGTGATCGACGCATGAGCGCCCGCCTCAAGCACGGACAATCTAGAAGTCCCACTCGAGTATCCCTTTGGCGCTCCTCAAGCGCTCTTTAATCTGGGATCAGAGCTCATGTGCGAGTCAGGAGCCTATCACATGCTATGCTGCAATTTTTCCTAGATCAGTACAATACACATGTCTCCTTATACAAGTCACCGAATGACACGTCAAATGGGTATGGAACCCACACGATGATGACCCATAACTCAACAAGATACATTGAATACTAGATGAATTTTGCAAGTAATGGCAGTTGAAGTTTGTAAGGTACGTTCCCTATCCTTTATTCAACATGAAATGGGCCATAATATTTGGATGCTAACTTGAGTGCTTTCCTTATAGCCACAGTAGTCTGCTTGTATGGTTAAAGCTTTAGTTGCATCAAATCACCTATTTCAAATGACCTGTTCATTTTATATTTATTAGCAAATAATTTCATTTTATTTTGTAAAATTTGCAGTTGTTTCTTGATGAATTAGGTAAGATTTGCCTTATTTTGGAGGAAGGAGTGGAGTGAGGTGACTGTTGTGTCTTGTGGAAGGGTTATAGGTAAGTTAGAAGGTGGATAATCGTACAATACTTGAAAGGGGGAAATTTGGATTGCGTTATGAAAGGTGGAGTTGTAACACCACTCTGCCTAAAGGTAGGCTGTGATTCCGATTCTTTGGCCTGTTGCTAGTGATACATCTGCAATAACATTCTAATGTTTGGTTGACTTTCTATTTGGTCATCTGTTTGTGGATAATAAATAATAGAGAAATGTCACTTTGTTCTCATTTATTTGAATGTGCTTGCCAAAAAAGACTGGAAAAGATTTTGTCCCAACCAGATAGATTGAAGAGGGCAGGCCACTGAGTTTAACAATGCTGTCTGAAAAGAGTTATGCTACCATTGTTAAATTGAAACGATTTTTGAGTGCTAGGAAATATGCATAATTGGTACATTTGTCAATAATAACTACTACGGTATTTTTGCCATTGGAAAGAGGTAGGTGTTCAATGAAGTCCACAGATATAATTGACCAACTTGTTCTTAAATGGGAAGAGGTTTAAGTAGGCCTGGATAAGCTTGTTTTTCTGGTTCTTGAGTTGGAAATTTTACAAGAATTAGCTAATTGCACGACTTGATGATAAAGACCAGGCCAATAAAATAGATGATGAACCCTCTTGTAAGTAACTAGTTTGCTTGAACTGACCTCCAACTGGTGAAGCTTGAAAAGCATTAATAAGTTTTTGTCTCAATTCTGAGTGAGATTCCACATTAATCCTGTTATGGTATTTAAGCAAACCAAATGTGTAATGGAAAGGAGGTCTTGCATCCGGATTGATCAATAGGTTGGCCTGCAAAGAGGAGGCTAATGGATCTCCCTGATAACTGACATTTACATCTTGTAGCCACTGAGGTACTACTGCTGAAGTTGCAAAATTTGATGATTCCTCAAACTGTCTAGATAAGGCGTCTACCACAACATTTTCCACACCTCTTTTATATTGTATGGAATAATGAAATCCCAATAACTTGGTGAGACTTCAGTGTTTTAAACTAAAGTGAGCTTCTGCTCCAAGATATGCTTCAAACTTTCTTGATATGTTTTGATGATGAAAGGCTTACGCCGTAAAAATGGCTGCATTTGGTGACAACAAATGAGATTGCCAAGAGCTCCCTTTCATGTGCTGGAAGTCCTTGGCCGTGAGGACAAAAAGTTTTGCTGATGAAGGTAATAGGTCTATCATGCTGTTATGACACAGCTCTCATACCAGATCCTGAGGCATCTATTTCCACTGTGAAGTTAGCATTAAAATCAGGTAATGCTAAGATTGATGCTGATGCAATGGCTTGTTTAAGTGTTGAATGCATTATCAGCTGCTTCTGTCCATTGTAACTTCTGCTGCATTAGTATGGCTGTTAGTGGCTGAGCTATGATTTCATAGTTGGTGATAGACCTTCTACAATAGCCCGTGAAGCACAAACAGCTTTGATTGTAGTTGAAATGGGGCATTGAATCATGGCTTCTATTTTGTAGAGATCAATAGCCACTCCATGGCCAGAAATGACATTACCAAGTACTTAATTTTTTTTTGACCAAAAGAAAACTTAGAAAATTTTTCAAAAAAGTTTATTTTGTCTCAAGATTGATAAAACTTCTTATAGATACAAGTGAAAGTCAAATTTTGTCTCAAGATTGATAAAACTTCTTATAGATACAACAAGTGAAGGTCAAATGTAGGGTTGTATACTAGTATGTCATTAAAGAAAATAAGGATAAAATTTCATAGTTGTTTTTAAAAAATGCTATTCATCAAATATTGAAATATGACAAAGTACATTAGTAAGACTAAAGGGCATTATCAAAAATTCATAGTGACTTTGATGTGTTTTGAAAGCTGTTTATGTATGCCCCGATGATGTATTTTTATGTGATGATAGCCAAATATGAGATTCAGCTTTGAGAATAAAAAGGCTCCATATAGTTCATCCAATAAGTCCTCTATAATAGGAATGGGGGACTTAGTCTTGACGGTAAAGTTATTTAGGTGCCTATAATTGACACAAAAACGCCAAAATCTAACTTTTTTCTTGACTAATAGCATGGGAGAAGAGAATGGAGTGCTACAAGGTTAAATAATAGATGTGGTGAGCATTTCTTTGACCTTTTTTTAAATCTCATTCTTTTGAATCTGATTGAACCTAGAAGGACGTAAGTTTACTGGTTGTGCATCAGAAATTAGGAAAATGTGATGGTCATGAGATCATGGTGGCGGTAGTTTAGTAGGAATTTCAAAAACATCGGCAAAAGAAGTAACAATGTGTTGTATTTCAGGACTATGTATTACCTGTTGGATATGATCACTGATTGAAAAGATTTGTGCCAGAAATCTTTGTCCTGATTGAATCCATTTGTGTAATTTCTTCTCAGAAATATTTGCCAAGAAAGCATTCTCAGTTATTCAATGTAACTCTATCCATTTGCCTAGATGTTGGAAAGATATAAAAAGCTTGGAGAAATCAAAGAGGATAGGACTTTATTGGCTTAGCCAGTCAAGTCTAAGGAAAGAAATAGAAAGCTTGGAGAATTCAAAAGTCAGCCCGAAACACATGGCCTTGCATTCTCTAAGTGAACTGATGGCATTGTGCATTACTCAGCATGCAATTACCATTGGCTACTGTCACTTGGTGGGGTGATGTTTTGAGCACAAGAAATTTGGAGGAAGAGACAATTTTTGGCTCTAAAAAACTGTGTGCTGCCACTATCCATAAGAATAAAGATATGCTGATTGTGAGTGATGCTTTTGATCTTAATGGTACTGTAGATTGTTGAATTGATAAAGCATGCACTGAAATTTCAGACACGTCTACATTGTTAATCAACTGTTCTTCAACATCCTCTGTTTCCACCTCATCTTGATTTGTCAAGATTGCAACATATTGCTTGATGCTGGA
>JAOVVI020010078.1:0-13251 GCA_028571085.2 Nepenthes alata
TATGCAACTAAGCTTACATATGGCCTTAGTATTTTAATGAACATCATCTTTTATGATGGTTGATGACTTCTGCATGATGTAGAGAATAGTGAAAATTCATCTTTGTGTAGCACAGCATAAAACCGGTTCAATACTTCAATTACAAATGACAAAATCATCTTAGTGTAGCACTGAACATGGATAAAAGACTGCAGATCAATGCAAGGAAATGCTGAACCATGGGGACACAAACATTCTTCAATAGTAATGTTTCACCATCGCAATTTACAATAATCCCAAAGACACTTAACACTACCCCATAATAGTATATAGCACGAGGAGAAAACATCAGGGCATCGTGTATACCAAATACAGTTACAAAAGCCTCATAACATGAATGTACGAATGATGAATTCAGACATACTCATTTATCTTTCTAAGAAATAAATTCTGAGGCTGAGGTCATCGATGGGGATGGAGTGCTTAATGAAGCAAAAAAATGTACTTCAAGGGTATGTTTGGATAAAATAAAAATAAAGGAATTATGTTCCATTATTGGATGTATGCTTGGGGGAATTTCTGCAGGAGGAGCAAACTGTCTGATCGCTTCAACCTTCCCTTCCTCCTTAGGTTACTACTAGTCCTCCATTTCACTTCCTTGATTCCATCTAATGCTTAGATTTATGTGAGTCAGGCTTTTGCAACTTAATCTTAGTATAGCATGATGGGCGTGTTAATTGCGGTTACATTTCTTTTTGTCCAGTGGTTATCTGGTCCTGCTGCTCCTATCAATCTGCATGCTAGTGGAGTTGGGAGGCTTCTGTTGTAATTTTAACACTAATTAGAAAAAAAGAAAAATCAATTGCTTACACAAAAATAGAAGAAATCAACAATCGTCACCATGGATGACAATACTGATATCGGTATTCAATCGCAGCCATATTAGTATTAGACATATCGGGCAATATGTTTAGTACTGAACAAACCGAAAGAAAAAAATTATGAGAATCGTAGCCGACAAGACCGTATCGGCCGATATATTGGCCAAATGTCGGGTATAATGGCTGATATATAGTCACTTTGACAATATATCGCAATATTGTTGTAGTATTGGAGAATATTGATATCGAGCCCAGACATTTACATCATCAAAAACTGGGAGCACATAACCCTCTCCCTTTCTTCTTGTTTCCCTTTCTCTCTCTCTTGCAACTCTTCGTGCAGGGTGCAAAGGGGGCATTGCTCAAGGACAGGAGCAATGAATTGCTAGGGCAATGAGAGCATTTTTATCCTCACTTCTACCTAGGCTGCAGAAGTTAGACAACTATAGCAATCATGGATTTATTTTTTTTTTCCTAGTTTTAGTACAGGATATAGAAATTGTCATTTTTTTAAATTTTAGGCAATATATCTGACATCTTTTAATATCTTATATTTAGGACACTAGAAGTCTAATAACTTTTTATTTCACTTTTAAGAAGTTATTTTAGGAAAATCAGCTTCACTATTTAAATTCCCTAGAAGTCTTATTATATTTCAATGTTGAACGGAACTTTAGTCCTCTTTTTCAGGTTTGTCTCATTTCCCTTGGCTCTGCATCAGAGATCAATATTCAGACCTTTCTGACAAATTCCAATATTCAAACCTGTGGAAGCAATCTAGCTTGGTTTCCCTTCACCATTACCCTAACCTCCATGAATTGTTACCCAAAATTGGGGGTTTATGCTCAACAGGCATCACGCATGAACAGTTGCAGGAAGATGGCGTACAATTTAGAGGCAACACAATAAAAGGCTAGCAGTAAAACCACATAGCGAAAAAGGCAAGTAAATCTTCATCACACATAATGTTTAATCCAATGGCTAAAGATGAACCGTCGTAGTCAACAGCAACTTTTAAAACCTTTAGCAACTACTCATTGGGAACAAGAAACATAAACAAGCCTTGATCATTGATCATCTTATTATCGTATTAATAGCTCTCAAATCAACAGATAAAAGCAGCATTACCTTGCAAGATGAGGAAGAAACTTGTGAATTTTTTGCAGTTCGCTAAAGCATTGTTTACAGCATTCAACCCTGTTGAGTTACAGAACATAAGCAAATTCATCATGCAATATGAGGATCATGCTTTACCCTTATGTAAATCTGCAGATAACTGTCACTTTTAAAAGCCCAGAGTTTATATTACCGTTGTTCTTGATGTAGATCAACACCAACAGCTGGAGGGGCAGAAATGATTGAGCAGATTGTCGACCCAAAAACTGCCACAAGTTTAACTAGCATCTCCAGCGACAATTTGGCATGCCTGTAAATATTTCTCTAATAGTAATACTTTAGACAATAAAAAAGGGGGAAAAAAGAATTCTAAGATACACGAGCAAGTTCTCACAACATATGGTTTTTTTAAATGTATTGGGATTGTATGTGCCTCGGACCCGGCAAAAGCAGGGCCGAGGTACCTCCTCGGTTACAGCATACTTGGGCAGGCTAGAGTTGACCGATCCGAATGTGACTATCGGCACGAAGTAGCTTGATCAATGTAAGAAGTCGACGCCACTAGACCCAACTGGGTAGACATGTCACCACCTGCCCAAGGGTGGAGATTATTGGTCGCCAGTCTAGCTAGCAGGTGGAACATTTGCCACATCATATGGTGACACCTGCCATGCCTAAAAAGGGGTTAACAAAGTGGAAGCTGGTTGGACAATCTAGCAACAGATGATGGAGAAGGTATATTAGCCTCATGAGCCCAAATACGCAGCCAATCAAGAATGATCACATGCCCAATGTCTCCTTTTGGACCTTTGCCTACAAAATATGCCACCAATCTTCCACTGAAGGGGATCAACAAAAGGAAGAAAAAGAGAAGTTCATTCATTGAGATAAGTTATTCTGCCGAAATACTCATTGGAGACTAAATCATCTTCGACCTACTATTAGGGAAGAAGGGCATTCCTTTACCACAGTAGATTTAGTTACCCCATCATAGAGTCTAATACTCTTGTTAGCAAGTGGCTGGTACCCAGGAAGTTCTTCTCTCCACTTATAGATCGAGAGAGTCTAGGCACCATAGGCCACCGGGGACATCCCTCCACAGGGTCACTTTACCCATCAAGCTCTTCTAAAGAGCTCAGTCTCTCCGTCACAGCCTAACACAGAAGCCTTACAATGGGGTTCTAAAAATAGGTAATTTTTTTACTTAAAAATCGTAGGGGTTTGCAAGGGAATAACACTCAAACCCCTTCACTTTATTGTTTGTGGAGCACAGGACCTAGATAAAGGCATTGCTATTCGGATCTCATATTGGGTTACCTCCGTTCCATACAAATCTTGGTTCAAATATGCATAGAAGGGTATGAAAGTCAATGAATATATAGTGCAAAGGAACCAAGGAGGTATCACCCAAAAATAGAAATTACACTCTTATCCAAAAGACTAAACAAGAAAAGTAGAATTTACAAAAAAAACCAAATTCTGAAAACATGGCTCACAGATCAAAACAAAGACACCAAAGATAACCAACAAAAAGAAGAATAATAAAAGCAAACAAGATCGTCAGTCTTTTCCATAGGTCATATTCCAGTACAGCCTCAAAGTTCAATGTCCTCCACTGGAATTTGCCCAATATCCAGGCTCATTTTTAGCACCATAAAGCCAGCCTAACCATAGAGGGCAAGGTGTAGGTCCCATAATCTGAAGAGGACTACACAAATGCATAACCCTCAGTGCAATTTCTCAAACTCACAAATGCATAACTATTAATGCAATTTCTCTCACTCATATATAAAAGCAGACTGAATGGAGACTGGGATAAGGATCTAGTGGCATTCATCATAAAGGGGAAGTACATTAGTTTTTTTTTTTGTTCAGGGTTTCATAAAGAAGAAGACACGAGTGTGATTGAAGAGTAAACAAAAGGGAAAATAAAGAGAATTAAAACCTGAACCAATACAGGAATGAACACCCAGCCCAATAATTCAAATCCTGCTTGCAGTTATTAACCTGCTATGCATATGATATACTGAAATAGGAACAAGATGCAACCCACTGAGGACTTGCGATGGTTTCATAGGTTAGTTGACCCACAGGCGACGTAAAAAAAAAATGAGCAAGACTTTAGAAAATAATGCAATATGTGAGGGCAAAATTTTTCCAATCCCCAACATAATGATCCTCCATCAATGCCTTAGAAGGCGAAGCACACACCTTTCTAATTTACTGTCCAGAAGGCTCCCAAATACGGGTAGCAAACTAGAAAACAAATCCAAATTAATTATCTCCATCTTCTCCACAAGGACACTAATCACGTCAACCTGGACCTACACAAGTAGAAATATATCATCAAAAAATCATCACTAGGCAAATCATCATAAACTAAATAAGCAATAATCCACCCAGAAGACGAGAATGATGAGAAAAGTGGGTACCGAAGGATCAGGTAATTTCTTCATGGCATTAATAGCACCCTTAAAATCATTTCGCTCCCAAAAGTGCCTAACTACCTGCATGTTCACATCGCATCAATAACCTTTTGACCTTTCTTCTTGTGTAAGAAGTATATCAAGTCCAAAATACATAAAAACAAATGCAAGAATATTTTTGAAGCATGATTATTAGTAATATTACATTAGAAGTCATCCCTGTGAAACTACCTGTAATTTTGTCAGGCGAGAACGAAGACCACTCAATAAAACATCATGATTCTGCATCAAATCTTCAATCACTTTCACATCGCCTGTAGATGTTGGCTCCCTTCCAGAGATTTGAGGCTCTTCTTTCTGGTATTTAGAAACAGAAGAGCAAATCATGTACTGCGCTTATATAGAAAAATTATATTCATTTTATGCATTTCAGGGGAGCAGATCATAAGGATTTTAGCAAAGGCTTTGTTTGTTATAAAATACCCCAGCTCTCTACAGCTTTACATCTAGGCAATGTTTCTCACAATATAGGTCCCTTTATTTAATTAATTAATTATTTACTTTTTTTTGCTGGGCTGGAATTAGAGGTGATTTGATTATCATTAAGTGGTGAGAAACCACACCTTATGACAAAAAAGGGAGCATTACACATCAAGACAACAGTATTTTCGAGAATTTTAGCTCCAAATAGCAAAGATCCAAGTAGAACATATATATAGACATATATATGAGTTTGTGCATATGCATACATATAAGATGAAAGGAGGGGAGTTGGAGGGATCAAACCCAGGCCATTGGCCAAGGCTGTGTATTCCATAATAAGGCTACAGTTACTTATCTGAGTCCCCATTAAAGAGTAAGGAAGTGTGCTTCAGTGCTATGTAATGTTGCATAAGCTTCACTTTCTATTTCATTTCATTCCTCTATGTGGGATATTTTTCAGGCAACTGCAGTGAATCAGTTGAAATCACCACTGCACTTTTTCTGTTTCAATTGATCATCCCACCACCAACTTCAAGTGCAAGGTGGTTGACACCACATGCCATGAAAATTACAACCTTAGTTCAGGAATGAAAGGACGGCAACTTCATGAGGCTGCCTCATTTTGACGGTTGGGATCAATTAATAATTTAATGCAAGTAATCTTACACTCTCATTTCGGAGCAAATGTTTCTCTTATTCTACCCTGGATGTCTAGTTCATGCAAAGTAACTTCACAGTCATACCAAGATTCACCCGCAAGCCCCTTATTAATGAGGTAGCAATTTCCTTTGAGGATTTTAGTGAACCATTCACTTAAAAGAAATCTATGAGAAGTTGGTCTCAGCTACAAATAGATGATATAAGTTCAACATAAATAAAAGTTCAATGGAAATGTTGTTCTCAACAGAGGCACAAGAAGCATATCAATTATCTAATATAAGAACACAAGTATAAGCAAGATATTGGAAATGAAAATAATTGGAAAGACCAAAGAGAATAGCAATGAGGTAAAAAGGGAATCTGGGGTGAAAACTGAATAGGAAGAAGCTTGACCTCAATATAACTAACATGGAAACCTTCTTCCCCAAAACATCATATGGTTAACTACAAGCAGCAGTACTCAATAAATCACATTCTAAGCAACTTTTTATTAGGTTCTTATACAGAACCAAAATCATTAGATGCTTACTCACAATCAAGATTATACAACTGCAGAAGCAAAAGATCTGACATGCAAAATAGTTCCACCCCTTAAACGCAATATAATTATGAAATAAGATGAACTATGAGATAATATATACGTAATTAGCTCAGGAAGAAGCATCACTAAAGGTATCATTCACTCAAGATAACCATGACAATTGGTGCAAGAGGTGGAGTCCAGGAGCTGAAAAGAATATGCAGGTTCCTTTTAACTTAGAATCCACCTACGCATTTAAACAACCAATTTTGGGCTCTTAGGTAGGTGATCAAGAAAAACCAAACTTGCAAGAAAAAGGACCCAGTGTTTACTTCTATTCATACTTGCAGCAGGAAACAAGGTTCAAGTTTTTCACCTTGTCTCCCTTTGATTTCTTCCCCTTTAGAGGGGAGGGAGATAGACCAAATAGTGCAGCATTTGTTTATGATTAACATTTACATTTTCCGGCCCAAAATGGATCAGATTAGATCATCTGCAGAGTAAAAAACCTACTTGTATGGTGGATCTCTTTATTCTCTCAGCTATCATTTCAGGGGCAGTAGCAACTGTCTGATCTTCACAACCAATAGAATTTTCCCTCCTTTCAAACTTCTCAACAAGAGAGCGTGTCCTTCCATGGACAACTGCCACTGAAGAAATGGAAGGCAACAGGATTTCAAGTTCAGAACCATTCTTTATAAACTAAAAAATTACACTTGGATTTCAAACCTCCATTGGCAACTTTGACTGTGCGTTTCTCCTTACAATCAAGCGAGTCATCAGCTGCCATGTTCAGAGAAAGAACCAGGAAAAAACACAGGGAAATAGAGAAAATAAGGTTACCCACCAGTAAAACAAGGGGAAAAGAAGCAAGATTCAAAACATACGGTTGCACATTAAGAACACGATCCCAGTTGCCTTATACTCAATGAAGTAACATGAAAGTTGTCCCGTACATTAATGGACATCACTTATTATCCATACACAAGTGCCAGTTTGGAAGAATATATGTACAAAGATCGAAGTATCATAAAAAAATTTGCAACATAATTTATGAAAATTAAAAGAGAACATGCAGGTTACTGTACTGTTCTCTTCTAAGAAGAATGTGGCAAGAAAAAACTAAGATCCAAATTTATGACCTTCCCAAAAAAGGGAGGGGCAATTAGATAAAGATATTCAACAATGACCTTTTTAGTAAAGTTCCATGAATATATTCCCCTTGAATTCAAATTCTTTATGTAGGTCTAAAAATAGAAACAAAAATGCTCCTTTCATTTTCAAAGTTCTTGATTTCTAAAAACAGTCCAACTTGCAATGTAAACAGGAATTTCCATCTCATAGTGAAGATATCTACATTTATACCATGCTAAATGTAACAACCACAAAATCATGCATCACAAAGGACATCTTCATGAATGACTAGATGTTGCTATGAACTAATCCCTAAGAATGCACAAAGGCAGAAAATACAATAGCCAATTATGTAACATAATATCACACGGCAATTTGGCCCTATGATTCAACATATATGAGATGAGATTCAGCATAGGAGAAACTTTATCTAGGTTTCAGGACTGCCTAAAAATAAATAGACATGCAAGCACAGCAATAGAAGATATCATTACCAGTATCCAGAACAGAAGGTATATGAGGAGAGAGATTTCTTTCTGACTTTTCTTCAACAGTCTTGACAGTAGGATATTTATCTTCAAATAATTCTCTAACACCACCATCTGTTACAAGCCTGTCAGGGAAATTTGGATCTGCTGCACTGCTCAAAGACCTAGTTTCAGTCATCGACCGTCTCTCTGAGTGAAGTTTGCTGCTTGATGACCTCCACAAATAAGATGGCTTGATGGAGACAACAGTATCATCCCTAACAGGATTTAAGGACTCTCTTCTCACACTGGCCAAATCTCTTCCATCAGGGCTCTCTCTAGGTACAATACTTGGCACAGCAAAAGATTTGACATTTGCTTGCACATTAGGTTTTACAGGGTTGGCTACTGTCTGGCTTTGTCTCTTGGCTGACAGTTTACTGCTTTCCTTTGAATCTGATGACAGTAGCACCTTAGGTGAATTAAATGACCGCACTTTTTGGGAATTGATAGGTTTCCCATCTGCAGCTTCAAAACAAATAAAACTTAGCAAAAGCAGTCAACGATTCCTTTTTTTCTTGTGGGGCAAGATTGCATTTTAGGCACAGTAGAAGAGAGCAGGAGATACGAAATCATTACAGAAAAAAAAGTACAAGATATAGGAAAAAATGGCTTAGTCAAAAGCAATGTATAGGTTTTGTTCTTACAATATCGTGTAAGGTAATTATCAAAACCGTTTCATCCGATATTAGCCTAGAAACATCCTGTTTCAGCCATGATCAACTAGTATTTGTTTGGTCCTTCTCATATTGGGTAGTCGCAAGGTCAAACCCATTTGATTAGTCACAATAACCTAGAAACTCATCCCACTTAATTTGAGAACCAGTTCAACATTGAAAATAACTAACCCAAACTTGCTTCTAATCAGAATTTGGGGCCTCAAATTTGTTCGAGATAGAGAAGTCCTTCAAGCAATACAAAAAGTGAAACTCAGGCAAGCAAGCCACGAGTCCAACCGAGTCTTTAAGCAAGTTGCACCAAGGTTTGGCAACCAATGGTTGGATTTGGTTGGTGTTTCACGCCATTTGAAATTGAGCTGGCTCAGGTAGACCCCTTCACAGCAATGCCCAATGTGGATTCAACTTGTGCTTCAGTAGGAATGACATAACTTGGTTTGCATTTCTTATTATATATAATATTGTGATTATTTTATAACATTGGTAGAAGCATTTATGATTTCAGACATACAACTAATTCTGTCTGACAACATAATTCATTATGTTCTGGCAAGTATCTGTTATCATCCTAGTCCATAATTCAAAACAGGATTATTAGAAAAGGGCAATCCCTAAAATGCTGTATCATTTGTTTGCTTGTGGCTATTCATTTTAGCAGCCACAAAAATACTTCTAAGACAAATAACAGCGATATAAGTAGGAAAACAATTTAGTGTCTTCATTGCATTTTGAACATCATAACATAGAATAGTCAAAAAATATGGAATACATGCAGTATTACTTTTCAAAAAATACATAATAATGAAATGGATATAATAAGGTCACATTAAAAATGCTATCAGTTCCAAACTACTGAAAATTAAGAAAGAAAGGAGAAAACACAACTCACAGTCCACATATATATTCTTAATTTCTTTAATATCAAAATCTGGGGATATGGAGCGTGAGCTCGGGGTGCTTGAGACAGCTGGGACCACTTTTTCAGTCGAATGACTTTCTCGTGGATCAAGTTTCAGCTCCACGGGGCAATTATCCTCAGGTACACTACCAGCCCCATATGGCTCAATAAGCTGAACAAGAGGAGGCAACATAACAATTATATAGAAATTCAAAAAAGGATAACATCGAAAGGATTTGGCTTTTAAAGTTCAAGTGTTTCAGCTTGAAAAGAAGAGGAAGAAGAAGAAAATACACTCTAGTACATACCGAAAGTTCTGCCACCCAAACTCCAATGGAGTTTCGAAAATATGAGCAACCTATGAGTTTTCCTTCATGAATGCAGAGGTCACATAGTGTTGACCATCCCATGTCAACAGCATCATGACATATTATGGGCTCCCACGAATAAACCTATTGCTTAAGGGGTGAACAATGTAAATGAGCTGATCTTTTATTGAATTCATCCAACAACTTTAGAATAGACTATATTCACACCTTCAAATTATCATCATACCCACAAAAGAGGGTCCTCCCATCAGGATGAAAGATTGTTGCACGCACTCCAGTAGCCTGGACAATGGGCAAAAACAGTTCCATAACAACAGTGAGGCACAATTTTGAGAACACATATGATATATAAGAGGCATCTCTCCAGGTCACTTATTCACTCTAAATACACTTGCATTAATGCAAATGCTATTTTCTTCGGATTGGTAAGAGAAACTCACAGACATAGTCTAAAGGAAAGTTGAGCTTCGGCTTTTAATCTACTAACAGCCAAGAAAAGACAAAAATAGCAACCTACCTCTTGAACTACCTCCACTGGGACTAAAATATGTAAATGTCTGGAAATCAGTTTGCAGAATATCTATATTATCAGAGAAGAGCATTTCATGCCCAATTCAGGACAAACCATAGAACACAGCAACTCTTGAAATCATCATTAAAGTTATGTATGATATCAGCTGATCAAAGGTTAAACAGGTCATTATTGGTGTTTGGTTGCTTGCATAACAGGTAACATGAAGAAGTTTCCATAAAAAAGCAATAATGAAACAGTAAATAGCAGTTACAACTAAGTTCTAGTACCTCAGCTCTTGCAGACCCAATCATTTCAAAAGTTTCCAAGTCCCAGAACTTAACAGTCCTGTCTGCTGAACCTAAAATAACATCAAGAATTTAATGAAAGCTTACTTTCAGCAGAAAAAAAATATATCGTTTGTAAAATCAGTTCACAAACTAAGTGCTGTAATGTTGTGAGATCAATTCTTGATACCAAAGTTTAAGATCAACTTCTGTTTTTGAAAATCTTTTTTTTTTTTTCATTTTATCAGTTCTTCTGAGATGGCTGCTAAAATGGCCTTTCCAAGCAAGAGGTTTTTATATTCACCGGTAAATCTCACTTCAGATATACAAAATGGCTAAATCCTACATATCAAACAAGGCGTGATACCAAAAAATAATTCAATCAAACATTTGATGGTACCCACCAGAATTCCCACATCCATGGAATAACTAAAAGGGCTTCCGATGCATAACCATCATTTGAGAACATGGTGGCTTAGAGTGCTAAGTTATGGAAAGTACTAAAAGAGTATAAAATCATATCAATCTGTTCAAGCTCAAGATATTATAGAGAGAAAATTGCAAAGAAAGATCTAAAAGAACCACAGATGCATAACAATCTGTGCAAGATGTGTTGCAGTGATAGAAACCACACAGCAGTTATCGATGCACTTGAATTCCCCAAAAAAGTACTGTAGTAGTCCAAAGGCACACCTGTTGCCAAAAGGAACTCGAGAGGATGAAAGGCTATGGATCTGATATGACCTTCATGGAACTTAAAATCATGCAACAGTTTCCCAGCAGTCAGATCCCATACCTGTTCAGTGAAAATTATTTTTTTTTTCTTTTTGTTGGAGAAATTGCAAATTTTATACAAGAAGTTGTAGACCTGACATCTAGTGTCCAGATTACCTTTACAACATTATCGAACCCGCCAGAAACAACCCAGCGACCATCAGGAGTGAACTTAATAGTATTAATCCCAAGACCGTGGCCCTTGTATGTGTGAAAGCATCCCTTCTTCCTAATGTCCCAAATCTTCAGGTCAGTGTCCGCAGAGCCAGATGCAAAAAACTCTCCAAATGGGTGGAACTCTACAGCAGTACAATTTGATCTGTGACCAGTGAGAGTCCGAACCGCTACACTTGAAGAAGAATACAAAATAGTAAGAAAAACAATTTTCATGAATATTGTTATATATCCGATCAATAAAGTCAGTCTAAAAAGTATCTTCTTGTATGGTCCATTCCACATAAAATGCACAGTTCCCAAGAACTCGTGTTCATTCAGTAATGAGTTTTTCTGTTCTTGGTGCCTCTTTAGCAACCCTAAAGGAAGACAACCGTGCAAGATAATAATGAACCACAGTTTATCATAATAATAGGAAATTTCTGCACTTACTCTTTGCCTCTTGCAAATCCCACAGCTTTATTGCACCAGATGATGCTCCAGCAAGCACCAAAACCTCTGATGAGTCAAAAGCTACGCATTCAACTGGACTAATATGACCACATAAGCTCTGAAAATTTACAAGAAATAACGGGCATGATCCATCAGAAGGCCAATACTAGTCGCAATAGACAATTATGATGTTGACAACAAAAATCAATTGGTTTGAGATGGAGGCAGTGATAATGAAATGTATTAACTGACAAAACTCTATGAATTTCATACACGATGGTCTTTGCGCATACTTTCAAAGATTTATAGAAACAATACAAGTAAAACCAATCTTCATCTTCTTATTAACATTAGTAGCTTTACAATTTTATTTTTTTTTTAAAAAAAAAGCCTTAAACCAAGTGATGTGAAGTCTACATTATTTTCTTTTCGTAGGAGGGAATGGGGAAATGTTTTTGTGATTTGATCTAGACACACAACTAGCTAGATTAAAAGCCATTATGAGCAAATAAAAGGCCAAAAATGATATTTGCTTCATTTCAGACACCAGGAACTGATCTTTGCTTGATTTCAGACAACAGGAATCAAGCTGCAATATAAGCTAACAAGGCAACATAATACAATAGCAGCTGATAACCACTTATACCGAGATCAAAACCAAATACAGAATACCTTTTCTGACGGAAAAAAGAAGTCCATAGTTGAAGATACAAATCACATAAACAGATTACTCATAACTTCACCGAACGAAGTTCAAAAGAAACTGAAGAAAGTGATCTAACCATCAAAGAAGCAGGCTTCCCAATTGCCCACAAATTCACTTTGTGATCATCTCCGCCAGTTAGAAGAAGCCGACACGCCTTTTTGCCAATGCTTAAACAATTGACAGCAGCCGAATGAGCCGCGAATTCCTCTATGCGTTAAATTCAGTTAAGAAAACCAGAGAACCGTCTCAACCAGAAAGACGAGGTCTTAGCCCTATTTTCAGTTTGACTCAATTATCTACTTAAACTAGTTTTCGTTAAAAAATAAAATGAGACCCAACTTTCACATAGCCAGCTAGAAAATATTTCACAAACTCAAGTTCTTCCATCACAAGTCATCTCTCCAACGGAAGTGCTCCTTTATTTCCTTAAATTTAGATTCAAATTTAATGTTGATGGGAAAAATAAAACCTAACATTCTGTCTTGCTCTCCTTTGTCCCGTAGAATTTCTTCCTAACCACAAAATAGCCGATCCGCAATTATTTGAAAGAAACTAGATCAGTACTGATTCCCAGTTCGTAAAAAATCAGAGCTTGCATCTTGATAATAAATTTGGGAAAATGAACTATAAATCCCTAGAGCTGGATCAGGATTCAGAAAAAGAAGCTTATTCAAGATGACCATTTCAAGCAAAGGAAAAAAAAATAGCAGGAAAAATAAAACGAAGAGTAGATAGAA
>JAOVVI020010079.1:0-13251 GCA_028571085.2 Nepenthes alata
GAGGTTGATAGTCTGAGGGTTACGGGAGTACTACTGGATATCGGACAGACAGTAGAAGCCAGTCAACGGGGAGGTTGACCGGATGGCAGTAGAAGACGGTCAACGGAGGTTGACCGGATGAATGATGAAGACAGTCAATGAGAAGTTGACCGGCTGAGTAACGGGCCTAGGAGATTGTGGAAAGTGGCAGCTGGCAACGGATAAATATCTTTTCAGGATTGGTCGACAGGCTATCAGTTGGGCTGCAGAGCACGCGTTTGCACAGTGCAGAGCATGCGCCGTCTTACAGGACGTGGGCCTGCAGGAAGCTCGAGAACTAGTGAAGACATGACACATATTATCTGCATGATGACCAGTTGTGCAGATGAGATTAGGTAGAGCTAGGACATCTATATATGAGCACCAGGAGTTTCAGGCAGTGGACGGTAGCACCTGTGGCAACACAAGAAGGTGTAGAAAATCACCAAGTGTATGGGTGTGTGAAGACACCCGGGGTGCGGGTTGCACCAGGTTGGTGTAGGAGAAAACACCAGGGGCTTGTGTAGCCGGCCGCATGTGTACGAGGTGAAACGGCGATTGCCGTTTCACTAACATTTGTAAAATGAGAGAGCAGATAGCACCACAGTGAGGAGAGAAAGAGTGGAAGAAAGAGATAGCAGTGAGTGAAACACAAAGAGTGAGAACTTGTATTCTCATACTCTGTTCTTCATGTTTGCCTCTAAGGCTTGTGTAGCCAAGGCGGTTGCTGTATTCTGTCTCTGGGTTGTATAACCATTTTATATAGTGGATCTATTGGTTGACTTTGTGTCCCGTAATTTTTTCCCTTAAGTTGAGAAGGGCTTCAACGTAAAAAAATACTGTGCATCTGTTGTGTTCCTTATTCATACTATATAGTGGTTAACGATGACGGGTAGGGTTCAGATATTTCGCTGCTACCGGATTGGGTGGATCAGGGTGTCGAACCCCAACAAGTGGTATCAGAGCTAGATAAGATCGGCCCAGTCCCAGAAAGGGCTGCTTGCGAAGGATGCTGACCAAAAAGGGTTACATGCGGAGGTGCTGACCTACTGCCAGAGTGGAGTGAAGCGTCGCAAGGGGAAGCCACCGAGTGAAGTGCCGCAGAAGTGGAGCCGCCGAGGTCAGCGGTGGTCAGAGTGTATCTGGAGTCATCGTGAAGGAGTTTGCCATTTAATGTGGAATTGGATGAAACTGTAAAAAGTACAGCGGAGTCAGCAGGGTTAAGGGCAGAACTGAGTATGGCCAAGGGTGGAGCTGTGTAGGACCAATGGCGGAACTGAGCAGGGTTAAGTGCGGAGCTAGTAGGGCCAACGTTGAGCCAGCAGGACCAAGGGTGGAGCCAGCAGGACCAAGGGCGGAGCTGACTCCGGGATCCAATTAAGGGGAAGCTGCCGGAAGGTAGGCGATGATGGTCGTCGGGTAAAGGCGAATGTGTACCCCACAATGTCGTGAGGGGAAGTTTGTTGGGTCTGGTCACTTTCTTATGGGTAACACAATAAATTATTTTGTCATCGGAAGATTTGTGGAGAACAAATTTGGAGAACTGATTACGTTGACCGGAGGAGAACGGTGGACGGTTAATGAAAATTAACCGGCGGATGGCCAACTGTGAATTTCGGTCAATAGGAGGTTGACAGTCTGAGGGCTGCAGGAATACTGCTGGTTGGCGGACGGACAACAGAAGATGGTCAACGAGGAGGTTGATCGGATGATAGTAGAAGACAATCAACAGAGGTTGACCAGAAGAATGATGAAGACGGTCAATAAGAAGTTGACCGGTTGAGTTATGGGCTTTGGAGACCGTGGAAAGTGGCAGCTGACAACGGACATATGTCTTTCCAGGATTGGTCGACAGGCTATCAGTTAGGTTACAGAGCACGCGTCTGCACAGTGCAGAGCATGCGCCGTCTTACAGTGCGTGGGCTTACAGGAAGCTCAGGAACTGGTGAAGACGTGGCACCAATTATCTGCATAATGACTATCTGGGCAGATGAGATTAGGTGGAGTTAGGACGTCTATATATGAGCACCAAGAGATTTAGACAGTGGGCGGTAGCACATATGGCAACACCAGAAGGTGTGAAAAATCACCAAGTTTGTGGGTGTGTGAAGACACCCAGGGTGCGGGTTGCACCAGGTTGGTGTAGGAGAAAACACTAGGGGCTTGTGTAGTCGGCCGCATGTGTGCGGGGTGAAATAGCGATTGTCGTTTCATCAACACTTGTAAAATGATAAAACGGATAGCACCACAGTGAGGAGAGAAAGAGTGGAAGAAAGAGAAAGCAATGAGTGAAACACAAAGAGTGAGGCTTTGTATTCTCATGCTCTGTTCTCCGTTTGTGCCTCTAGGGCTTGTGCAGCCAGGATGGTTGCTGTAATCTGTCTCTGGTGGCTGACGATGACATGTGGGATTTAGATATTCCGCTGCTATCGGATCGGGTGAATCCGGGTGTCGAACCCCAACACTGTGTGAGATGCGGAAGAGGAAAGAGGGGGTCTGACAATCTTGGGCGGCCACCGGCGGCAGTGTTGTTCTTGTGAGATGGAACAACAGCGGCGGCCGCAGCCTGCTTAACATTCTAGTCGATTGTCCTATGGCTCCGGCATATGTTCAATCACTCGACATTCCAGCCGTGGAAGCTGATGTCAATGCCTTGGAATTTATCTTGGATGGAGTCATCAACCATATTGGAGCTCAAAATATAGTTCAGATTATATCTTATACAACGTCGAAAACCATGGATGCCGTCGGCCTGAGTCTAATAGAGAAGTACAAGTCTCTATTTTGGACAGTAAGCGCCAGCCACCGTATATCCCTCATGCTAGAGAGGATAGGCTCCATGGATTCTGATACGATCACACACTGGGAGATGGTCGGCTGCTGCGTGTCGGTTATGGAAATGGGTAACGCACGGGTAGGGGAGATCTGACAGAGGGAGTGGAGAAGAAGAAGTAGAAGAAGAGCAAGGGAGAGAGGGAGAGAGAGAGTCGAGCGAGAGAAAGAAGGATCAGTAAGAGAAGTAAGATTTTGTATCCCCTGTCACTGTTCAGTACACCAGTATAAAAGAAGAAGCAAAATAGAATCAGTTATGAGCCTCACGTGGTTTTGCAACAATAAGCAAAACAAAAATAGCAGTATAATAGTAAGAAAAAATATGCAGTATAGTAGTATATCCGTGGAAGCCCCTGGCTCTGACATCCGAGTCAATCCCAAATATAATCCCGTAACCGCATCGGTGCTTGAGAGACCCGAGTACTTTTCCGTACAGCCAAAGTATCACTGTTAATCAAACCGGTAACAATATACAAAACATATATTTAAATATTTCAGATATGCAAAAACCTATATACAAAAATCAAGGACTTATAAGAACATTTAAGTATAATTTCAGAATATACTTGAATATTATTATGGAAAATTAGCTTGAAAATGCATAATACACAAAATAATTGCATGATTTTTATAAAATTTGTATGAAATAAGAATAAGAGTATATACATATAAAGTATAAATATTTTGGGTATGAAATTATAGGATGTATGAATATTTAAAAAAAATATACCCATAAAGACAAGAAAATATAGTAACAAAAGAAATATGGGTCTCAATGTACTTGACTTAATTTTATCCAATGATCGTTCGATTTTACTTTTATTTCTTCATCTTTCTCTATGTTCTTTTCTCTTTTATCTTCTTCCCTCTCTCTCTCCTCTGTTAAGAACCAACTCGAATAACCCAAAATAGGCCAAAAAGGCCTACTTATAGCTAGTTGGCACATCATGGACAGATCTTGCGTTAAGAAAAAATTCCTACCGCACATATGTGTCTAACAAGAGTGTATTATGTGCCAACATTCTATCCTAATTATGCACATATGTTGCTCAAGGGCATCTTGGTTGTGAACATTCTACTTGCAATATGCACATGCACGCCTTGGACGTGCATCGGATACAAAAAATTTTCCTAAAATATATATATGAGCACCCTAAAAACGTCTTTTAGGTGCATTCTTTCTATCTAAAATATGCATGCACGGGTGTCAGGCATTAGTTAAATGTCCGTCAACCTAATGTGACCCGACTATTGCAATGACTTTAACCCAAATCTTTATTTGACATCAATAATTTTTATATCTTAACTTAATTAATTATGATAAAAACTATAACTTAAAATTCATACCTTATAATAAGTAAAATTTTAAATTTATCTGAATATATTAAGATGACTAAATATATTATTTTATTCAATTTCTTATAATGATTCTTAATAAAAAAAATTAAACTAGAGAACTCTATAATAAATATTTAAAATTTTTTCTCTCTATCAAAAAGTATAAAATCTCTATTTTAAGAAGTACAAATATAAACTTTTTACTCTTTGAAAAGGTACTAACAGTACTTACTAAAAAAAAGTACTAGTATCAAAATAAATAATAAAATAGAGATTGACTCAAAATATATGTATAGATTACCACATGTAAAATCCAAATATACAAGTTTGTGACTTTTTCTTTGGTAAATATTTCTATATGTGAAGATAATATTTCAAATACTCAATTTTTTTGTACAAAATAAATAATCATTTCAAATATTTGGTAAAACCCAAGCAAATATCTCAAATATTCAGAAAAAATACATGCATACAATATTATTCAAAGTAGAAATAAATGAGTCATATACATGCAACTCAAACAAGAAACATAGATAAAATAAAGGATTTGTAAATATACTGAAGATCATATTTAGAATTACTTATATTAATCTTCTGATCTGTTAAATTTAACTTCCAAAGGTTCTAAAATATAATTACTTTACTTTCTCTCTTCTCTTTTTGTTCTTCTCATCTTCTCCCTCTCTTTTCTTTCTTTTTGTCCCACAAAAATAATCAAAAAATAATATGCAGGTTTTTTTATAAATGAATTCTCGCACAAGAGCACAACAGACGTACTTCATGCGTTGCACCAAAATCTCATTCATGTACAAGCATTACATCAAGCACAGCTCGAGCACCAATCAATTTGCCCAAACTATACACGAGTGTCTCAGAAACATTCCTTAGGTGTGCACATTCTGTCCAAAATGCATATGAACGTAGATTAGGCACCAAGTCTAGTTCATCAAATTTAATTTTCTTATAGATTTTTCATCATATAATTATATTTAGATTGATCTAAAATTATATTAATGATATTATAATTTATATAAAAAAATATGGGACATTACACTTACAGAAGAAGTGGTTATGGCATATATAAGGGACACCGATATGAATTCTTACATACGGTGCTATTATTTACTTTTAAAGCTCTACTTGACTGCTTTTCGAGTTATTATGCAGAATGTGGGGAATCCTTATGCATTGCATTTGAATTGATGCCTTTAAAAGAAAAGACAGCCTCATTGCTTATAAACATTAAGCGGCCTCTTTCTTCAATCTATATTAGATAATTCAGTCTCACAATAGCTTTTCACTGTATAAAAAATTCAGCAAAATTTATCATTTAGAGTCATGGGCGCAGTTAATTATGTAAAAATACTAAACTTAAAGGAAATAGAAAAAATTTTGATTGAAAAAAATAATAATAAAATTTGGGAAGTGAATAAACCAAGTGGTTATTGTTTTGTATGAAATTATTTGCCTATTACATGTATTTCTAAAAGGATTTAAAGAGTCTCTTATTGGGCTTTAAGCGATGATCCACCAAGTGCTGATGGGCCTGAGTGTCCAACTCTTTAACCCAATTTTTTTTTTTTTTAAAAGGCTAATTCACATTGCAAATCCAAGAGGGCTACATTTCTATTACAATTAAAATCTTCACATTTTATAATTTTAATTACCTATTTAAAAATAATTTATTAAAATTTAGAGATAAGAGACTTTATATATGTGATAAATATAATCCACCTGAATATAAAAAAATCCAAATTGTCCCCTTTAACATTAAATAAAAGTTAATATTTGATTTCTTTACTGTTATTTTAAGAATTAACAGAATTATCATTTAATTTATACTTTTTAAATCATAATTTTGACCTTGATTTTACCATCCATTCTAGCCTTAGCTTTTGCTTTAGTATTATGCCAGAAAATAAAATAAAATAAAAGGATAAAAATTAGTTCAGATAACTAAAACACAATTATGTTGGTTTAATTACTGTTTATACTGTAAATTTATCAACACAGTCTATTTACTCTCTGTAATTGAAGCCAATCAGCAAAACTTGAGCGTTTGTGCTTATTTTTGAAGGGTATTTTTTTTTTTTATAAAAAATTATATTTATTATTGAATTTTTTTAATGCTTTTTTAAGATATTATATTTAAAATTTATTTAGAAAAATACGTGAGATATGATAATGATTATTAATGTAGCACTCATGGGGCAGTAACAATGACTACTCCAATTTTTTTGCTACTTTCCAACCCATTTTTCCATGTGAATTTAAATAAAGAAAAAGTTAAATATTTTGAGAGATTTATTTAAATAAAGTAATATTTATTTATAAATCTATTACTTTATAAATTTAATAATATAAATAAATGATAAATATATTGTGTTATTTATAAATCGGTAGGATCTATAGTGAAGAGTATATGTAAATTTCGTTTCGTAGGTTCTTTTTTTTCACCAAAATTTTTTCAGCCCTCTCATTTTTAATCTTCTAAGGTCTAAATAATCTAATATTTTACTATAAATTTAGTTTTATTTTTATCTGTATTTCTATATGATTAATGATTAATTTTGTACACATGTATATGGTTCATTATTTTCTTTATTTTGAGGTTTAGTATGAGCGGTGATCATCCAAAATAAGATCCAAATTTTAACTTGGTTGTTGAAACCTTTTGCCGCGATTGAACCCTTTTTGTTGGATTCAGTCATATTTGGGCCAGATGATCTTAATACTTACATGGTGCACACTTTTGGACGAGTATTTTTGTTTATTATTGTCATGACCCCAACCCAAAAATAGATAATAAATTAATAATAACTAAACACGAATAAAATTTCTTTATCCTAAATAAATAAATCTGAATATAACTATTTAAAATCTGGTCAACCTGACAAAATCAAAACTATCAATAAAATAACCATGGCACTTAATAACAGATATAGGATTAATTTGAATTATCTTGTTCGGCATCCAAAATAATAATATACCTGCTTAACTCAAACATGCAAGTAAAAGTGATAACTAAAAATCTAACAATCATAGCGTCAACTCTGTGTGAATCCAAATAACGCAATAGCCCCAACGTAAATAGATTGAGTGAAAACTCTGAATAATACAAATTGCACATAATAAAATATACATTGATTCCTGAACAAATGAAGCCCTAGTACAACTCCCAAGATAAATCAAATATGATTTTGAATGTAAAATATAAAATAACAAAATCTTTAATATTTTCTATCCAAAAATGCTACAAATATTTAAAATCTTCAAATTTAAAAGGGTTAGAAACAGTATAAAATTATAAGCCTAAAATTTAACAAGTGTGTGTATATAATAACGAAGCACATATACACAAAATAGAACAAAGGAACAAACATCATAAAAACATGTGTTGTAATGCTTTGTTTCTAATTATAAATTTAGATATTTTATCAATTTAAAAATAATTATATAATAAAAATTTAAAGAAAAATTAATTTTGGGATCAGGTTTAGCGTCTAAAGAGCGTCTAATTTGCGCTTATGCCTATTTCAAGCAAAATGTGCCCACCTAAGAAGCACTTTTAGGGGTGTTCATGCATATTTTGAGCAGATTGTATAGCACCTGCTGTGCACGTCTATAATGCTCACATGTGATTTGGACCAATTGCTAACGTTTGAGCAGCACTTGATACAATACTCATGTGCACTTGACGGTTTGAGTGACGCTTAATGTGTGCCAAATCGACACTCATGTACCAGTTCGTTTATATAAATAATGCACGCGTTATTTTTAACCATTTTTGTGTGAAAGAATAGAAGAAGAGAGAGAGAAAGAAGAGGAAGAGAAGAAAGTAAATTTTGAAACTTTGTTTGGTTAGATCAATTAGATAGGAACATTAATACAAGTATTTATAAACTCGATTTTTAGTCTATTTTAGATTCCTTCTAATTTTACTTACATTTGTATTTTACTGTACATGCATACTACTTGTTACCTTTTTACTTTGAGTATTATTATATGTATGTGGTTTTGATTGAAAGTTTTAAAAATTTATTTGGTTTTATTAAAAGATTTGAAAATTTATTCATTTATCACTTAATGAGTGAATATTTAGATATATTATGTTCGAATATGAAAATATTTATAAAGAAAAAGTTATGAATTAGTGTATTTGGGACTTACATGTGATAGTCATGCATGTGCTTCGGATCAAACTTTCTTTCGTTATTTATTTTAACATTGTATTTTTTCACATTGTGAAAATTTTACACTTGTATTTTTTTAGAGTGAAAGTTTTATACTTTTTCCACAGAGAGAAAATGTTTTAAACATTTTGTATATGTCCCCATATTTGGTTTTTTTTAATTATTATAAAAAATTAAATAAAATAATATTTTAGATAAACTTTAGTGTTGTACCTATCATCCACATGGCAAAAAAATACTATCTGACCTCATTTATAATGAATAATTTATAGACGGCCCACCTAAGAATCTAAATAGTAGTGATATGGTCTAAAATTAACGAAAAGAAGTGTAATCATTTCTCAAAATTAATCTTTTAATTTTTGATTCTCAAATTTATATATATTTTAGATTTTTAAGATTTTATCCACATATGATTTTGATTTTGATATGTGTGAATTGGAAATTAGCAAGCTTTGATTGATATTCGTATTTATCTAATTTTAGATTTGGACTTTTGGAATCTTTTAAATAATTTCGTACTTTGGATTATATTAGTATTCATATATGAGTTACAAATTTTGTATATGGGATCGTATTATAACTTTGGCATTAAATGATTGACATTTGATTCATTTGAAATATCGAATTGTAGACATATTTTATTGTGTCTCAATCCTCCATTCTATTTTGATATTTTGTTATTATCTATATATTTATTGAGATTTTAACTCATGATGTTATATCATATCTAATGCTTTTAAATTAAAGGATTCTAGATCACTCATAGGGAGTTTGGGTGAGATTGATTAGAAGATTTTGTTTATATTGTCGATATATTTAGATTTACATTTAGATTTTTTACATTTGATGTGTGATATATATATATATATACTGGTGATAGCAACTTATACTTTTTGAGGATATTATTTTGAACTGTTTTATATTAGGCTTTAATATTATTTAGATTCATGTAGATTGGATGTTGTTGTTGTGTAGTGTTAGACAATCTTTTTTATTGTGAGTTTGTATTAAGCAGTTTATTGTGAGGGATTCAGCGATCAAACAAATAGTTCAAATTGGTCCTGTATCCACTGTTATGCGTCATAATTATTATCAATGATTTGATTTTATTAGGTTCGTTTTAATTTTTGATAATCATAATTTGGTTTATTTTTTATCAATAAGCAAATAACTATAATTATTATTGATTATTACTTGCTTTTGGCTCGAGGTCGTGACATATGTAAAGTCCAATATATTAAATGTTCCAAACGTTAAGGTTTTAAATATAATTTTGTATACAAAATTTATAATCTATATACAAATACTAAATATTTTAAAGTACAAAATCATTCAATGGTCAAAGTTCAATAATCTAAAATTGAAAGTCCAAAATCTAAAATCAAATCACATGCAAGAAAATCCCAAAAATCTAAAACATACCAAAATAGGGAATTAATGATCAAAAAAATAACTTTGAAAAAGGGCTATATGTAATCCTCATAACATGTAAGGTAAAGGCCTAAAATTTATATTATTAAATGATAATTGAATAAGTTAAGGTAATAAAAATATTGATGTCAAATAAGTTTTTTGGTCAAAATTATTGTTTTGATTATATAACATTAGACAAAGTGGTATTCGACAGGTGTCTAACACATGTATATGCATATTTTGGATAGTAAAAATACGATTGGAGGACGTCTTTAGGGTGTTTGTACGTATTTTAGGTATAATAATTTATCCAATGTGTGCCTGATGGACGCACATACGTGTTTGAGGTAGAATGTAAGCTATTAATGCGCGCTTGATGAACACTCGTACACTTTATGGTTTATGCAATGGTGCTCAATGCATACTTGACAACCACACTAACACAATTTTTTTATAAAAGGGCCCCCTTTGACTGATTTTAGTCATTTTTATGGCATTCAAAAAGAAGAAAGAGAAAGAAAGAAAGAAAGAAAGAGAGAGAGAGAGAAGACTAGAGAAAGATGATCCAAGTAAAATTTAAGAGTATTTTGATAATTTAAAATATAAAGTAAGTGTATTTAATTTTTTTTCTCTTATATATTTTTTTCTAATCTATATGAGTATTTATTGTTTTAAATACTAATACATATTCTAATTTTATATAAGTAATATTTATACCCCACATACATATATTATCATTATCATCTCGTATAACTTTTATGAAATATATGTATTCAATATATATACATTATATTTAAAAACTAATTTTCTGTAATAATATTTATATATACCTTTAAATTATATTTAAATACTCTTACATATTCTTAATTTTTAAACATATATTCTTACATGTGTTATACTTAAAATAAATTGATAAAATTATATTGATTGTATAGATTTTCTATAATTTCTATAAAATTATGCTTGTATATCTTAAAATTTTAAATATATAATTTTACATGTTTTAAAATTTTATTTATTTGTTCCTACATTTTTAAAAAAAGTTGACAAATACTTCTATATATCCATATATTGTTTAATACCATTAATTTAAAGAAAATATAAATGAAACTCTACATAAACAAATAATAAAGATATTTTTATATAAAAATATATTTATATTTTAGTAAAATTTTTAATTTGATGATTATACGGACTATTGTAGTAAATTGACGAAATTTATTACGATATATTCTAACATATTATAATAAAAATTAAGGTTTGAACATATCACCTGCGAGTTAAAAGCGATATTTAACTTAATTTATAGGGTTATATATATGACGGCTTACTTACGAATTTTAAATAGTAGCATATGACTTTTGATTATATAAAAATATATATAACCTACGTTTTGATATCCACTCTTTTATCGATAAGGCCACAATTAATACTTACTCTATAAGTTTTGATATAATTTAAGTATAATTTAGATATCCCATAGTTTAAATAAGAAAACCAATCATCAACTTCAAATTATATATACCATGTCTATGAAATTATATTATAATTTTTTTGAGTTGGGTCCTGTCTTATTTTGGTATGTTTTTATATACATATATATTTAATTATAAAAATTATATCTTAATGAATAATTAGCTTATTTTTATTTTAATTTTCACTAACCTTTTAAATTAGAAGACTCCGAACAATACTTACGTATGTATGATCAGATTTAAAGGACGACTGTTTGATATTTAGATTTAAGAAGTTGATTAGTTTTATGAATTATTAATTAGAAATGAACATTAATTGTTTCATTAGTTTCCTTTTATTTAGATCTTTGTTATCTCCGGTTTATGGCAGTGTACTGTGTCAACAAATTGAGTTTGATTTTTGATTACAGTCATTAGTTTAATTGAATTATGATTTGGTCTACTTTGATTCAGTGTGTATGCTTTTTCTTACACGTGATTGAGGTCATATTTATCGATATTTTGAGCCACTTGGTTATATTTGTCGGTATTTAGAATCACTTTTAAGCATGATATTTTGGTTCCTATGAATTAATATATCTTTATTTGGGTCATTTGTTATTACTTATGATTTTTCATGTTACGTCTTGACAAGGTTTCAGGTTTTAGCCGGCGAAACTTTATATTAATTTTAGATAATTAATGATTAAAAACTTGATTAAATTTAATAAAGGATTAAGGGATTAATAATTAAACCGTGAGATTGGGTACGTGACATAACCTTAGGCTAAAATATTATTATTTAGATCGATAAGTAGGCACTCTATATATTACTTCTTATACATATGGTCAAATGTCACTTTCTTTTTTCACCTGTGAAGGTAGTTGCAATGTTAAAATCTATCTAATATATATTAGGACGTCTGAATATATTATTTCATTTAATTTCTTATAATGGTTCTTAAAAATATACCTAATCGGGGACTCTATAATAAAATGTCCTAAAATTTTTCTCTATAAAAATGTATAAAACTTTTTATCATGTAAAAAATCAAATCAAATAACAAAATAAAATCTGATTCAAAACACATATATTGACTATTACACACAAGGATTAAATGCATGATTTTGTGACTTGTGTTTCACAAATGTTCATGTATGTAAACTAGATACTTCAACTATTTATTTATTTTATACAAAGTAGACAAAAACCTCAAATATTCAATAAAATTTAAGAAAAATATCAAAACATTTAATAAAAATCAAATACAGGCAATAATATTCAAATTAAAGAAACTAAAAAGCCACATGTATGTATATCAAAATAAGAACCAAAGACAAACTTAAAGGATTCGCAAATAAATCAAATAACGGGTTTAAAATATTTACTTTTGTTAAAATTCAAGACCCAGATATACCCGACCCAATGCAGTAGAACAAACCCGAGCCCTTCCTAACTGTCAGCCACCAAATTTGTGAATATAAAAAATAAACAACGTATAACGATTTTTAACGTAAAAAATCCTTTTCAATTAAGAAAAAAATCATAAGATAAATTTTAAATAAATCCATTATAAATAGTGTCGATTACAATAACACTCTTCGAAATTCCTTTACTCTGAACCTGAATAAATAATGATTGAATACAGTTTCCTCTCAACACACTTTACAACTCACAAAAAAAATATAACGAGAAAAAAATAACTAAACAAGAAATACGTTTTCAGAAATCACATTCAAAACAACGTATCGAATATTGGCGTAAAACAGAATCCAAATTAGACCACAACCGAATACTTAACCTTTTCCTGTTCTCTCTTTTTCTCTTTTCTCTCGCTGTGCGTCACCCCTTGTGTCGACTAATTTCATAATTAACCCTGAAAACACGTACGGAGAGTTTTTATAGCGCAACTTGGCGCTCGAGCGCCAATCTTATTTCTCTTCCTCTTTCTTCTTTCTCCTCTTCCCCTCAACTGTTTCTCTCTCCTTTCCTTTTTTAT
>JAOVVI020010080.1:0-13251 GCA_028571085.2 Nepenthes alata
AAAGACCGATAAAATATTCTTCTTAATTATAAGAATGGCGTACCCAAGATTTGTAAAAACTGAAACACGATTCAAAACTTAATTGGATGCTTGAGTCTTTTTCTTTTATCTTTTCTCTCTCTTTTTCTCACTATGTCGACGCTCTAGATCTCATAAATTATACTGTGAATGGTGCTTGAATGCCTGTTGGCTAGCCTTACATGCGAGCACCACTAAAATCAGCACATGAGTGCTCGTCGGGTGTGCGTTAAGCGCTCGGTTATTGTGTTTGGCACACGAGCATCCCCTCGAGTATGCCTCAAGTACTGGATAATTTGGAATCACGGCACAAATATCTCTTAGGCGCTCCTCAAGTGCCCTCCAATTTGGAATCAGAGTTCATGTGTTCGTCAGGCTCTTGTCATGTAATATACCAGTTTTCGAATATCGTAGTTGTGGGCAAATTACGGTAATATAATCAAGATTGAAATTAATTAATATGAAAAAATTAAATTTTGGGACCGTAGGAAGTATCGACAGGGGAGGCCCACTGGGCACCACAGACAGCACTGCAGGTGCCCGAACCCGTGGCTAGCACTGGGCGTGCTCGCTGCCCGCTCAGCCAGTGCTCAAGTGCTCGCCCGAGGTTTAAAATCGCAAGGGTTTTATTTCGGGCGTATTGTTTGGTTTCCCACACAAAGGAGAGAGAGAGTGAGGGAGAAGAGAGAGAAGGGAGGAATCAATATTCTCGGGTTTGATTCCGACTTGGAACTAGTTAGAAAAGTGATAGACCGGGTCGATACAAGTGCACTTATACCCTTTTCTCTCATTTCTTTATACTTTCATTCCATTTTTTTTGAATATCCTCGTTCTGATACCCGATTAAATTTATATTTTGTATTACCCATGACTTGAGCATGCATATATGTTAATTTCATGTTTGATTTTTTGGTTTTGACAGGTTTTCGAACATGGAACCCTAACCTCTCGCACTGACTGGTTTTACTGATTATTTTGAAACTGTTGTATAATTTGGCTCTAAAAATCATTACTCATACCTTGAACATGTTAATTTATCATTTGGGTGTCCGATTTGGTAGTTTTATATGGGATTACTCACCGAAAATCCTAACCCGTACCCCCTTTAATTTTACCCGAATTAATTATAATTTATATATGATTTAGCTTTGAAAATTTGTAATCTTAACTTTATGGATGCAGGTACTCCGTATATTTAGTATTTATGCACATAGATTTTATATATGTCAATTTTATGTATTCTAAAATATTATCAAACGTAAATAGTGATGTTTAGCCACATGTACGTTAATTATGTTATCTTATATATACTCCAAAAATTATGTTACATGTATTTGTGAAGGTATTTATTATCTGAAAGTTTTAAAGTCACGTTATGCTTACGATATTAAGAATTTCTTATATGTTCCAAGTTTTATGATGATTTATATATGTATTATGGATATATTAATTTTGTATATTCTGAAAATCATGTCATGAATCATTTGTGAAAGAATTATTATTCGGAAGTTTTAAAATTCTGTTTGGCTTAATGTGAAAAGAATTTTCTAATTCTTTTAAACTCCAAAGGAAATTATGCATGTAATTAAAATCACGTAAAGATTTAAACTCACGAGGATATAAAAATATGTAACTGAATAAGTTTTATGAAAAATGGATCAATAAGGGATATTTTGTAATTAAGTAATAGACTTATAAGCCATTCTCCAATAGAGTGGGAACAAAAAATTGATAGGTTTAAGAGCAAAATTTTTTAAAGAAATAAGGAACTAAGAACTTGGATCGAGAAATATTTATTAGATATTATATTTGGCATGCCTTAATATATTATAGTAGAATGTCATTGTCTGCTCTAGTGCCACGTGCAGCTATGGCCCCATCTATAGGGATTGTATGTAGACGATCGGCCTCTCGGTCTTAAAAAGAAAAGGATGGCTTTTAATTGTATATGAGCAAATACAATCCAGGTTACGACCAACCGCTTCTTTAGTCAGTAAGGCCTACTGGTCTTGGTCCCCAACGAAATAAGTTTTCGGTATGATTTAATGATTAAGTAAAGGATAAAAAATAAAGAAACTTGGAATGTATTATGAAAGCATTCTTTCTGAATCATGTTTTACGATCTCGTATGCATCTCTGTTCCCTCCTACATGCATTATTATGTTTTGAATTATGAAAATTTGTTTGTTCCTTGATATATGTATGTGTGCGTTGTTGAGCATTTGGCTCACCCTTACTGTTTTCTTTCCTCCAGATAAGCACGCCCTTATACCTTATAAGGTAGAGAAGATGATTAGAAGTCGGCTAGGCACGAAGACGTAGAAGATGACCTTGTGGACTTAGTTTTGTAGTTTTGTAACTTTCTAATTGAGTATTTTGTTTATTTTAAGATAGAATTGTGTACTGATGATGTATATGTAGTTTAATTTTCACTGTATTTGATAAATATATATACTTCCATAGGTTATTATGGTTTATTTGGTATCTAGTGTATCTTATCTGAGTTGACGTCGTACCGGAGTTACGACGTTAGTGCCATAAAATTGTGATGGATTTTTTGGATCCTGTGATGTGGTGTGCGTGTTTGTTGTTAAAATATATATGCTATACAGGAGTTTTATACAGGTCATATTAGGCCTACGACCGTATTATAGTCAGAACTCTATCGAATTTCGGTTAGAAAATACGGTACATTACAGTTGGTATTAAAGAATGAGATGCCTTAGGTTTAATTTGAATCTTATGCGAAAGTTTAGGTTAGAGTAAGATAGGTTGAATAAGTAGATAAAGGTACATGATAATTAAGTTAGATCAGATAGTCTTAACTATCCTACTTTAAATGACTAAGGCTAGTACTACGTCAGGATCAATAGTGAAGTTTGATTGTCTGGTTGTGGATCCTGAGTATTATAGTGGTGTTTGCAGTAACCCATGTCCGGGAGGAAATAAGGTAAAATCTGTCTCTCATAAGTTAGAAGGTAGAGCTAACCATGAACAATTAATAAGATAAGAGTCTTGGGTCGAGAGGATGAAAAGATATCAGGGAATATATTTGTAGATGCTTTAAGAAAAAATATTCTTCCCAATAAGTTTTGGGAGCATGATTCAAGTGGCCTTACGATGAAGGATAGTAAGGAACTCTAATGCCTTGGATTAGGTTTTGCGATGATGGCACAATGTGTAGAGGTGTCGTCTGCCGTGATAAAAGGTAAGATTTCTAAATTTTGATATTTTAGCCCATGTATCGTTTTGGAATCCTGAATCTATATTTTCATTTGTGATTCCTAAATTTATTCGTTTGTTTGGGGATCGTAGATTGGTGCTAGTCATATCAATGCCTACGACTTTTTCTTGGGTTCATAGATATGATTGGTTGGGCTAATTTAATTTGTTTTATGGTATCGGGCTTTAATCTGATTTTGGTGGTAATTTAGTTGGTGAGTCACCAAGTTAATAT
The DNA here is from genome assembly GCA_028571085.2 of Nepenthes alata. Lineage (NCBI taxonomy): Eukaryota > Viridiplantae > Streptophyta > Magnoliopsida > Caryophyllales > Nepenthaceae > Nepenthes > Nepenthes alata. The sequence continues at coordinate 3,476 of JAOVVI020010080.1, forward strand.
GAATTGTGGTTTGTAAGAATAATATACTTTGCGATCGGGTTGAGAAATTTGGATATGAGGTAGAACTGGTCAAGGTATCAGGAAATTATTATTATTTTGCCTATCGGTGGTTTAATGAGAACCTGTGCCAAGTTTATTTAGCATATGAGACCATATTTGGAAGCCATTTTGTGATCACTAATAAGTCTAGGCTGTATATGTATTTGAGGATGTTTTCGAGAGGAAAGGATTAGGTTGAATTATCTTTGATTGGTACTTTGAGATTGTACCGGAGACGGCACCGATATTTTTAAGGATTCCATATAGAATCAAGGAAGCATCAATTAAGTGTCGCTTTGGGATACTTTAGAACATCTGAGGTTGGTAAGAGGAACTGATGAGATTACTTACGGATGACTGAGAAATTAGATTGTTTAGGAGATAAATGATTGATAAGTGGGCATTATGAATTAATAGATAATTTATTTGATCTATTGCAAAGGCTTGATAATTTTTAAGATCGATCTGTATCCATAGTGTTGTTGATTATAGATTATTAAAACCTGTGCTTATGGCAGCATTTAGGATAAAGATATGGCCATTGTAAGTTTTAGTAATGCCAATTGGGTTTGTAGGTTCATTCATATTCCTATGGACTTTATGGATTGGATCCTCATGCCATGCTTAGGTTAATATTGTGATGGCCTTATCAATGAATTTAAGTAATTATGGGAGATATATGAACTCTATTTGAGGACTGTGTCATGGATTAGGAAGGCAGTTAATTGTGTGCTCAATTGAGAAAGAAGATGAGTTTGGTTAGAGGAAGTGTTATATTGGACATGTAGTTTCTTCGATAGCATGAATGTGGTTCTGTAGGAATTTAAGCGATGGCTAATTTGGGGAAGACTGATTGATATTGTGAAAGTACGTGATTTTCTTAGGTGTAGTTGAATCCGATAAGTTATCCGTTAAGAATTTCTTGAAAAATTACAGTGTCCGTGGATTGTTTGGCTTGGAAGCAATTGGTATCCGTTGAAATGAGATATGTGGGGATAGTCCTTGAGAAATGAATTGTAAATTATTGACCATATCATTTGGATTGATCCCAGATAGATCAAGTGAATTGTGGTAGAATGCGATGCATTGAGGAAGATTTAGGATTGTGCTTTCCCGCAACGTGTGTGGATGGTTTCCCTTGGGTTAAGTAGGTGAGAAGTCTATCACCAGAATATCTCCAAATCATGAGTCAATGATCAAGATTTTTACTTTGAGGATTTATAAATGTTGCTTATGAAGATAGTTATCATCTAATTGACCCTAAAAGTTTGAGGGGTTATGTCATAAGGAGGAGATGATCTTACGATAGTGCTAATGGGTAAATCTACTTAAGGACTATGAAGGTGAATCTCAATGTCATTCAAGGAAAGTAAATATTAGTACCGATAATTTAATATAGGGGGTCTTTAGGTTTGATATGTCTTTGATGTTTCATGGGAGATGTCAAATAGAATAAAGAACTGCTTTATGTGATTGGTCTCAAGAGGACCGAGAATAGCGTTGCTGTGCCTCCAGGTGCAGCCTGCGATTTGAAGGAAATGAATTTGGGTGATGAGTTATAGTTGACGGACGCTTCGTGTTTGAGGGAGTTGTCCAAGTTCTGAGTAGTGAATCGCGGACGAATCTTAATATTAAGTAAGTGAGATGATTTGCTTTAGGGAAAGGAATTGTATTTTGAATATCGAGGTTATGAATTATGAGATAAGAAGTTCTTGTGACTTTGTTTCGGGGTTGTTAGAACGTCAAGAATTTTGGGTATTTGGATAATTATGGATTAGCTATTTAGGATGGTCCATTTTTTTTGAATTCGGATAGCACAATTGGATTGAGTAAGTTGGCTTGTCGGAATGCCAACGAGGTGAGAAGTTGCTAAATGTTCAAGTTTGAGATTTGGTAGTGTATTGAGGCTGTACTGAAATTTTTGGGATAATTGCTTCAATTGGGTTTTGCCTTAGATATATTAGTATCTTTAGTATTCCCTTGGGTCTATAGCTATTGTGTAATCTATGTGTCTGATATAAATCATTGGACAATAATTATAAATTGATTTTAGTGTACAAGTAAATGGTCAATTAGAGTAGCGCAGCGGTAGCGTGTGGCCCATGGCCCAGAGATTTTTGAATAAGATTGAGGATCTAAGTGAAAAATTATCTTCGAGACTTAGGATGAACTGAAGTAGTGTTCATTAGTTCGCTCAAGGTTTTGAATTAAGTATAGAAAATAGTCAAAAAATTTGGTTTGCCTTCAATTTTGGTGGATTCTTATGAAATCTCCCATGTATCGATAATTGAGGAAGTAACTAAGTGATCGGGTTAAACTATTTTGGAGATTAGGAATTTATCTTATGATCAGTTCTAACCTAGATTTGAATAGGAAACATAAGATTTTAGGGATTAGGATGATTCATTTGGTTAAGACCATCTAAAATAAGTCATTTGATCAAGGATGTGATAAAGGGTCGTGAAGACGAAATTCTAAAAGGATTTTTTTCAGTTGTTAAATTTGAGGTTCGTTAAATTTTGAGACTAAAATTTTCATAAGTGGGGGAGAGTTGTAATGTACCGATTTTCAAATACCGTCGTTACAAATAAATTAAGGTACTATAATCAAGATTGAGTTTAATTCATATGATAAAATTAAGTTTCAGGACCGCGAGAAGTATCGGCGGGAGAGGCCCGCCAAGTGTCACGAGCAGCGCTGCGGGCGCCTGAATCGTGGGCGAGCGCTTGCCTGGCGCTTGAGCACCTGGGGCAAGTGCTGGAAGCAGCGCAGGGCACATTCACTGCACGCTCGGTCGGTGCTCAAGCGTCGGCCCAGGGTTTAAAACCGCAAGGGTTTTATTTCGGGCATATTTCTGGGCTTCCCATGCGGAGAGGTAGAGAGTGAGGGAGAAGAGAGAGGAGAGAGAATTAAGGTTCTCGGGTTCAATTTCGGCTAGGAAGAGAGAGAAATGAACTCATACCTTTTTCTCTCGTTTCTTTAAACTTTTGTTCCGTTTTTTTGGATATCATCATTCCGATACTCGATTAAATTTATATTTTATAATACCCATAACTTGAGTATGTATATATGTTGATTTTATATTTGATTTCTTAGTTTTGACCGGTTTTAGAACGTGAAACACTAACCCCACGTCCTAAACTATTTTACTAATTATTTTGGAGCTTTTATATAAATTAGCTCTAGAATATCATTACCCATACCTTGAATAAGTTAATTTATCAATTGGGTATTTGATTTGGTAGTTTTATATGGGATCATACTTGCCGAAAACCCTAACCTGTTATCTTTTTTTATTTTACCCTAATTAATTGTAATTTATGCATGATTTAGCTTAGAAAATTTTAAACCCTAGTTTTATGGATACGGGTACTCCGTATATTTAGTATTTATGCACATAGATTTTATATATGTCAATTTTATGTATTCTGAAATATTGTCAAATATGAATAGTGATGTTTAACCGTATGTACGTTAATTATTTTATTTTGTATATACTTCAAAAATTATGTTACATGCATTTGTAAATGTATTTGTTGTCCGAAAGTTTTAAAGTTACGTTTGGCTCACTATGATAAGAATTTCTTACATGTTCTAAATTTTATGATGATTTATGCATGTATCATAGATATGTTAATTTTGTATATTTAGAAAATGATGTCATGAACAGTTTGTGAAATCATTATTGTTCGGAAGCTTTAAAATTCTATTTGGTTTAATGTGAAAAAGAATTTCCTAATTCTTTTAACCTCCGAAAAAAATTATGCTTGTAATTAAGATCACGCGAGGATTTAAGCTTACAAGGATATGAAAATATATAACTGAATAAGTTTTATGAAAAAAGGATCAATGAGGGATATTCTACATTTAAATAATGGACTTATGAACCATTCTCCAATAGATTGGGAACGAAGGATTGGTGGGCTTAATAGCATAATTTTCTAAAGAAATAATGAACTAAGAACTTGGATTGAGAAATATTCGTCAGATAGTGTATTTTGACATGCCTTAATATATTATAATAGAATGTCGTTGTCTGCTTTTGTACCACGTGCGGCTATTGCCCCGTCTATCGGGATTGTATGTAGATGGCTAGCCTCAGGGTCTTGAATAGGAGGAGATTAATTTTGATGTATAGAAGTAAATACAATTCAGGCTATAACCGATCGCTCCTTTAGTCAATAAGGCCTACTGGCCCTAGTCCCTAGTCCCCAACGAAATATATTTTTGACATAATTTGATGATTAAGAAAAGAAAAAGAAATGAATTAAATAAACTTGGAATGTATTATGAAAGGATTCTTTCTAAATCATGTTTTATGATATCATATGTATCTATGTTCCCTCCTATATGCATTATTATATTTTGAATTATAGAAATTTACATGTTCATTGATATATATGTGTGCCTTACTGAATATTTAGCTCACCCTTGCTATTTATTTTTCTCCAGATGAGCACGCCCTTATACCTGATAATGCATAGTAGAGAATTAGAAGTTGGTTAGGCACGAAAACGTCGAAGATGACCTTATTGATTTAGTTTTGTAGTTTTGTAACTTTCTGATTGAGTATTTTGTATATTTTGAGATGGAATTATATACTGATGATGATGATGATATATGTATAGTTTAGTTTTCGTTGTATTTTATAAATGTATATGCTTTCGTAGGTTATTATGGTTTGGTTGGTATTTAGTGGCATCTTATCTGAACTGACGTTGTACTGGAGTTATGACATTAGTGCCATATATTTGTTATGGCTTTTTTGGATCATGCGATGTGATATGTGTGTTTATTGTTGAGATATATATGTTGTACAAGGGTTTTGTACTGATTGTATAAAGTCGACGACTATATTACTGCCAGAACTCTGTCAGATTCCAGTTAGAAAATACGACACATCACATGTCATGTACCAGTTAACAAATTCCCCATATTAGTACAATACATATATGTCCTCGTGCAAGACACCAAATGACACTCAAATAGGTATGGAACCTATACTAGAGTAACCTATAACCTAACAAACTTTTCCTTACGACCATATGGGAATAATCATCATCCCAATAATAGTTTGACAAGTTTTAAGCTTTCCCCTGTGTATTACTTTAGTCATCATATTTGATCTATTCTTCTCAGTCATAATCTTGCCAAGCAGTAACAAATCCAAGTCAATGACATTTCACTCCCAATAATATCTCACATTAAGGTGCTTCAATTTGAAATAAAATGATGAGTTTTTATGAATGTGAATTGCGCTTTGATTGTTACAAAGTAGCACATATCATTCTTACTTTCGGATGAACTTCTTTATCCACAATATCTCTTTACTTACTTCCATCACTACAATAAATTACATTTTGATGGTAAAAAAAGTAACACATTTTTACAACTTAAATTGTCAAAAAATAGCTCCTCCCACAAATATAACTAGATATCCTGATGTGGACTTTTGAAAGTTGACCTCACTTATCATGTTTGCATTAGTATACCCAACTAAAAGTGGTTTTCTACTTCCTAAATATAAACATAGCTTGGAAGTTCTTCGAAGATACCTCAATATCTATTTCATCGCAAACCAATGCTCCTTATAAGAATTTGAAAGAAAACGACTAATTATTTGAACAATATGAGCAATATTCGATCTCATACACACCATAACATATATCAAATTGCCCGGGAATGAAGAGTATGGTATGCTTCTCATGTTTGCCTTTTCATCATCTATAGAAGAGTATTATCGGTTGCTCAGTTTAAAATGATTGGCCAACGGAGGGCTCCCTGGCTTAGATTCTTGCATGTTGAAATGTTGAAACACTTTCCCAATGTAGTTCTCTTAGGACATCCATAATTTTCTTAATTTACTGTCGTAAAATATTTTTATATTCAGAATTTACTTCATTGATCCCAAATCCTTCATGGTAAAGGATTTCTCGAGTTGTTACCTCAATTTAGTGACCCGAGAGGCATTTTGCCCAATAATGAGCATATCATTCACATAAAGTAGAAGAATAACAAAATCACCTTCAAACAATTTCTAAACGAAGACACAATGGTCCGAAGTGTCTTCTGGTAGCCTTAACTCACCTTAATAGACTTGAACTTCTTATACCAATGTTTTAGGGCCTACTTGAACCCATGTAGGCTTTTATTCAAATGACACACTAACCACTCATTTCCTTGAATATAGAATCCCTCCGACTACTCCATGTAAATCTCCTCCTAGAGGCCATCATAAAAAAATATCGTCCATACATCTAATTGTTTCACTTCCAAATCAAGAATCGTGGCCAATCCAAGCAACACCCTTGTTGATGACATCTTCACAATTGGGATAAAAATCTTCTTGAAATTGATGCCCTTTTGCTAATTAAAACATTTCACAACTAATCTAGCTTTGTACCTTGGGTTGTGGGCTATTCTCATAAGCATTTAAGTGGAAAACCCACTTGTTCTTTAAAACTCGTTTGCCCTTGAGCAACTTGGTCAGCTTAAATGTATGGTTCTCACATAACAACTTCATTTCACCTTATATGGCCTCTATCTACTCCAAATTGTGCTTATCTTCCATAACTTCATCAAAACTTTCGAGCTCTCCTCCATTGGTAAGCTACGCATACTCATCAGCTGATAGATAAATAGAGGGCCTTCAATCTCTCATGGATTGTTGGAGTAGAATGGTTTCTGTGGATTCATCAATATCATGAGGAACAACGCTATCCTCATTTGTATCATCCTCTCCATCGAGAGTAGGAGTTTTATGGTCTTCTTTCCTTTCAGCATTACTCTAATCATCGTCTTTATTATGAACAAGTACTGGTATCAAAGATTCAAGATTCATATCACAAGACTTGCAGTTTTCATTGTTGAAAATGACCGTTTTTGCTTCGCCGATTTCTCCAATTGTTTCGTCCTCGATGAACACCACATCTTTTAATCTAACAAGATTCTTCTCTATTAGATCATAGAACCGATATTCTAACTCATCTTCCCTATAGTCAAGAAAAATATGTTGTCTTGTCTTCAACTCCAACATGGACATTACAGATGTGGACAAAGGACTTACACCCGAACATACTTAAGTGGTCATAGGACACATTCTTTTCGAACCACACCTTCTTTGTCACTTATTCATTCAGTAGACCACTTGGTGAGGGGTTGATTATGTGAGCCATGACATTCAAGGCTCCCCCCCCCAAAATGAACCAATGAGCTTTGCCTTCGAAAGCACACAGCGAACTCTCTTGATTAGCATCCTATTCAACCATTTAGCCATACCATTCAGTTGCGGTATCTTCGATAGAGTCCTTTGGTGTCGAATTTCATGGGTCAGATAATACACGTTGAATATTCTAATATACTCTTTGACATTATCACTCTGAATACACTTCAATTTCTTCCCCGTTTGTCTTTCTACGAGGGAATGGAATTGTTCGTACATATCAAGGGCTTGATCCTTCGACTTTAACTGATACACACATAACTTTCTTGAACAATTACAATAAATACGAAGAAGTAAAGTGTTCCTCCAAATATGTTTACCTTGAGAGGGCCACATATGTTGAGTAGACCAACTCAAAAATATCGGCCCTTCTTGTGGATGAGTTTCCATGGAATGAAACTCGCCGTTATTCCCCCGCCATGTAATGAGAGCAAATCTTTAACTTGGCTTCTTTTACACCTCGAAGGAAGTCCTTCTTGACTAAACAATTCAGCCCCTTTTTACTCATGTGGCTCAACCATCAATGCCATAAATTAGAAGACACTTTACTTCTTGTAACGTATATATCTCTGGTTGAAATTGAGGCTTGTAATACATACAAGTTGAAAACTTTCTTTCCCCAAGCAACTATTAAAAATTCTCTAATCAACTTCTACGCCTCTTCATAGAAAATGCTGCAAAGCCCTTCATCATTGCACTTTCTTGCTGAAATAAGATTCAATCAAATGTCTAGGATGTGTTGCACTTCCGTCAATAGTAATTTAGTTACATTATTGATGATAAGGCACACGTCACCACAGCCGACAATCCAGGATGTACATTTATTTTCCATCTTTAATACTCTAAAATTATTGGGAGTATAAGACGTAAAATAATTTTTTTTGTGGTGTGACATGGAGTGAGGTACCACTGTCCACCACCTAAGTCATTTCATGAGTCACCAAATTAATTACCTCATCTTATCTATACGCCAACAAGCGGTCACCCTTGGTAACAATTGAGGCTCTCTTCTCATCTTGAGTCTTGTCAACTTTCTTCACATTCCCATCAATATTTTCATACTTTCACTTATAATAATAACTTTTGATGTATCCCTTTTTTTCACAGTAGTGTCACTCAATGTTTTGGTATATTTATTGGAACTTATTTCAATTCTTCTCATCAAATTTAAAGCCACACCCCCCTTATTTTTTTCTCATGACTCAGAGACTAACACTTTATAGTGTGAAGAAGAAGAGCCCTGTGATCGACGTCTCATCTTCTCATTCAACACGACTCTCTTTTCTATTTCTAGAGTCACACACCATTTTGAAATAGTATTAGTGATGGTGATTTGAATCACCTCCCATGAGTGTGATAAGGTGGTCAACAGTTACAAGCCCACTAGTTCATCATCAAATATGATACCCATATTACTCAATTGGTCCACACATCCTTAAAATTTATTGAAGTAATCGGCTATCGACATACCCTCCTTGTATCTCACTTGCATCAATTTCATCAAGTGATATAATTTACTGCTACCGATTTTTAAAGTATAGAGCATCTCAAGCTTCTCTCACAACGTTTTTACGTTTATTTCATTCTGAATGTGATTATACATATTGTCATCTATGAATTGTCGAATATAGTTACAAATTTATTCATATTCAAATGTCCATTCCTCCTTAGATTTTGACTCGAGTTTTTGCATAGAAAACACAAAAAGATGCATCATTTTAACAAACAAAAATTGTTCATATTACTCTTCCAAATATCATAGTTTGTGTTATTCAAACAAACCATATTATTATTAACCTCCATCGATTCAAATAAGTTTCAATACATGACACTAATAACTGTGTCTTTGATACCATTTGTTGAGAACCAAACTACTTATTTGAACTATGAAAACTATAAGTCCGAAATATCTACTATGTAATATAAGTTCTGTTACATAAACCTAAATAAATATAAGGATTCAACTCCAACCCAACAAATCTTCTTAAAGCATCTTGCCTAAGGTCCCACATTGCTCAAGCTAGCAAGTGAAACTCTGCGGATCACACTATAAAAGCAATTGTCACAGTAGGTTCCCACAAGGCTCCAGAGGTACGAAAAAATTCGCAACGGTCACTAGTCAACTACTTTCTTACGAGTACATCTTCATAAACCGCTCGCTGGTTGAGCGCACCCCAAGGGGTCTACCCGCTGCACTCTGTCTAGGAGGCTTGCCCTCTGGTCCATCCAGAAGGCTCTCTATTCAGGAGGTCTGCCCTCCAATCCTTCCAGGAGACTTGCCCTCCAACCCATCCAGGAGGCCTACTCTCTAGTCTAACCGGGTGGCCCTCCGATCCGTCCAGTAAGCCTGCTATCCAATCCATTCAGGAGGTCTACCTAACCCTTCCAAAAGGCCAACCTCCTTCCAGAAGACCACTCCCCTTCCAAGAGGTCATCCCACCTTCCATTGAGCCCTCCTTCTAGGAGGTCAGCCCATCTTACAGTGAGCCCTCATTCTAGGAGCTCAGTCCTTCGG
>JAOVVI020010081.1:2895-13250 GCA_028571085.2 Nepenthes alata
AGCTAATTTATTTCTTCCCCCCCCCCCCCTTTTTGGCTGAATCCATACTGAATTGAATCACAAGATAACATGGATACAACTGTGAGAGCAGGAAAGTTAGGAGCTTATTCAAAGAAGCAAATCTAAAGAGTGAAAGGGCGATCTAGTCCATAAGGCTCCAAAGTTGGAATTCCAAGTCATTTTAGAATAACATTGCCATTATATCAAAGCTTATCCTTAAGAAAATCAAAAGAGCAAGATAAGAAAAAAGATGAAAATAATCTAACAAGATAAAGAGTGACTTCATAATAAATAGAGTTGATGGTACTAGGATGCAAGCAATTTTTGATTAATACTCCCCATCTCCTTGTTCTTTTTGTCCATTGTGCTAGTTGGTGAGCTGGCCTATTTGCTTCTTTGTGATGAATTGGATCAATGGTCAAAGAAAATATATATAGAGAAAAAGGATTTAGTAACTTGGAATTAATAGAAGTCCCCTGCCACTATTGATGCTGTCATTTGCATCTTAATATCACCTGTGTGATAGTCTTTGTAGCACCACGGGAGAGCACTAGATTTAATGATAGTCCACTTCAAAGGTCTGGGCTTCTTTATGCTATGTATAACTACTCATGCTATAAATGTGGGAGTATTAACTTCTTTCCTGTGGGCTTCTGAAGAGTGAGAGAAATTGTTGGAATTCTATGAAAGAGTCTCGCGAGCCAGGATGCATGCCAGCTTCATGCGATGATCTGCCTCTTGGCTTATGTCAAGACATAGATGATAAAACAGCCAAAGACCCTATTGGTTATTCTCTACCTATTCCTAATGATTCACCCTTCTCGTCCAATGTCACTTTCTTTAGGTAGGTTGAGAAGCCGATTTTTGGCTATATACTATTTCCTTCTCATTGAACTAGAATTAGAAGATGGAGATATGCCCACTATTACTAATTCCTAGAGTATTTAGGTTGAAAGCTATAGTACTAATACCTAAAGTAGTAAACCAAATAATTATTATAGGCCAAGTAAATAAGAAGAAATGTAAAGAATATGAATTGTTGTGGTCACCTACCTTCTCCTGTGCCACCTTGCCTATTGGAGCCATCAAAATACATTTTTCATGGAGTTGTGGTTAAATTCATGACCTGTCTATCATCCTAGTTGGGCAACTGCTTGCCTAAGCAGATGGTTTCAAAAGGTGGACATTTGCTGCCAAACGCAAGAAGCAAGAAGGATTCCTTTTCTTTACCTGCCTGGCCGAAAAGTCCTTAAGAACGGGAAAGCTGATCAAAAGACTATTTCATAATGTACTTTTGTTGTTGAATCGAGGGGGCTTGCCTCGTACTAGGATCTAAAAGAGTTTTCTTCTAGCGAGCGGTAAATCAGTTAAGTGGCACTCATCCCTTTCTTGGCTGCTTTAGGTTTCATATTTCTCAAGCCTTAGTTGGTTGTTGACTTGGTTTCATTCACTCAACAATCATTGAATTCTATGGATAGAGCCCAATGAATCCTTAGGCCTCCTAGCATCTTCTCAGGATAGTTGGTATTTCGAGGCTTGTCTATTCATGCAGTACTTTATTCTATGTTTATGATAAGTTTTCCTTCTCCACCCACCTGATTTTCTTTTTGTTCATGGGAAAGGGGTGTTTCTTTGATGTGTCTTCGAATCTCAATCTCTGGAATCGAAACCAAGACCAATGAGCTTTCAGACAAGCGAAAAACTTATGACTTTGAATTGAGGATTAATAGAATCCGAAGCTCCTTCAAATCCTAGTGAGTTGGACGGGAACGTGACACATGAGGTTATCTATAGAGCATTGGAATTGTCCTTTCCTGTTGGAATAGTTGAAATCCTTCTTAGGTTTCTTATTTTGCCCTGTTTAAGCAGCAGCCAAGGCACCAAGAGCTGAAAAAGGAGTAGACCCATACAAGACTTGTTTTTTTGACAATAAACATGGTTTTCTAAGAAGATTCTTTAATCAATCGAAACCTATAACAAAATCATTAATTTCTACTAATGCTATTTAAATCAATTTACTTGGATGAGATGGAAGAGAGAGAATTTTTTTGTGTAGGGGTGAAATCTGAAGATACTATGAAGAAACGCCAAAAGTAAAGGTAGCTCTCTTGGTCCCTACCGATATTGTGGTGCGAAAGCATGGGAGTGAACAGGAAAAGATCAAGTAAATAGAAAAACAAGATATTGTAAAATACTCATCAATTGCTTGTAAAATGCAGATGAATACCGTTGGTGTATAATAGAGATGATCTACCCTTGTTTTTTGTTTGTAAGGAAGTAGAGTTCATTGATTGAGGTGATTGGACATTTGAAGAGAGAAAATTACTAGAGCTGAGAGGATACAAGACTGAGGTCCTGTCGTATGTATATAAGAAGCAAGAAGTGTGGTTATACAGTATGAGTTATGGAGGTAAACTAGGCAGGTTACTTGTCTTTCTGCTGTTGATGGATGATTGAGCAATTGAAATATTATAATGGGCATTTCCCTTTAACCCATAACATACGTTTTTATATAGAGTTCTGTCTATTCCGGATTACTCATCTTAGTTTTATATTTGATTAACTTTATGGATTAGACCTTCCTCATTGTTTTGTTGGCCATGATTGAGGTTATATTGCTCAAGAGTTCTTCAGTATTTATGTCCTCACTATTGCAGAGTATAGAACTGTATCTGGTGTTGCTGGGCCACTGGTTATCCTTGAAAAAGTTAAGGTGAAGTTTTACTTCATGTTAGTTTTGGTACTTCCATTGTTCTAGTAATTTATTTTCTCTTGCAAAATCATTCCTTGTGTATTCTATGGTTGGCTGTGGCAGGGACCTAAATACCAAGAGATTGTAAATATTCGTTTGGGAGATGGGACCACTCGCCGAGGTCAGGTCCTGGAAGTTGATGGTGAGAAAGCGGTTGTGCAGGTAATGTATCTGTCATGCTAGTAATTTTAAACTTGTTCTTATTACTTTACAGTAATTTAAATTAATGGATAGTATATTTAGTTGTTTCAGTTGCATATTTTTTCATGAAGACTGTTTGGAACTTGGGAAAAAGGAGCAAAGGGGAAGGTGATTTGGGAATTATTTTCCAAGTTTCAGCTTATAAATAAATAAAAAATTTTCTCTCCGTGTCATCAAGATATTAATGGAATCTCTTGTAAGTTTCTAATTAAAAATGCTGTTCAGATTTACGGTCAGTGTTTCAGTTTCTTTGGTTGGATAAATTACATTCATCAAATACCTTGAAATTTTAATAGAAAATGCGGAGAACGGATAAGGCTAGTTGTTCAATTGACTGTACTTTGATGCAATTAAAAATGAAAAAAAAAAACGTATAGAATGAATATAACTAAGCTGGGAATAATAAGATAATGAAGTAACAAATGAATAGATCCATAGTAAGTCAGAGACATCAAACCGATAGAAAATGAGAAAGGCACTTATAATGTGGACGAGACATGACCGTGAGAGAGGCATTTGCTTGATTTTAGTGGTAGTTGGAGGGGTAGAATCGGATTCATTTAGCCGATGCTATATTTTTGAGGCTTTGCTGGTGTTATTTTTTTTAATGTTGTCGTAATGAAGAATCTCTACTCCCATTTCGTGGGTTTGGACCAAACATCGAGTGAATGACCTTCCCTGTACAGACTATGCACAAGGCAAGTCTATATACACAGCAACAGGAATTGAATTTTTGACCATGGACCCAACCGCAATGCTGTAAGCTGCTTTTACAAACTGTGCTTACCCGTGCTGGTTTGTTGGTGTTAATTTTGTGTATCTGATATTTGCCATTGTAGTACTGTCTTAGAGGTTCTGACCTGCAAATTATGTTTGAGCAATAATTTTATTTGCTATTTGCGATGGTGTATTTGCTTTTATCTATCTAAAAAGATAGTGTTTTGTGCATTTAGTGTGATATATACAATGTTATCTACTCATTGAGTTTCATTTTATTTCTCATTAAAGAAAATGAAATTTCTGAAAAAATTTGTGTGAGGCCCTACCTGAGTGAAATCTCTACTACTTGAACAACATATGGTGGAATGCAGATCGTTGTTAAATATGTCTGTAAATGGTCCTGCCTGAATGAAATCTCTATTACTTTAAACTACTTGTAGTGGATTGCAGATCTTTGGTATTTGTGTCATTAAGTTATTCATATGATTGCAGCTTTTTTATTACTTTAAGTTAATCTTTTGGCAAAAATTGTGTTGGTTGATAGTAAAGCATTGAATATGTCATCTTACTTTTGGCAGGTCTTTGAAGGAACATCTGGAATTGACAACAAATATACCACTGTGCAATTCACAGGGGAGGTAAGAAGAAACACTTCTCTTCCTGTTGAAGATCCGACGTTGAATGGAATATAAGTTTGGAATCAAAGAGAAACATTTCAGTTGAATGTGCTGCCATGAACATAATTATGCCAATAGGCATGATTTGCAAATTGGTAGAGCTATATTTATTCAACAGTATTCAGTGATGGCAATAAAAAATATTGTTTTGTGGCACTCGGTATCATTTCTGTTAAATCAAAGATTTGTGATTCTGATTTGAAGACCTTCAAGTTCAGGTTAAATGCATTTTATTTATAGTTTATGTGAATGTTAATTCTCAGGTTTTGAAAACCCCAGTCTCATTGGATATGCTTGGACGCATTTTTAATGGATCTGGAAAACCCATTGATAATGGTCCTCCAATTCTTCCGGAGGCATACTTGGATATTTCAGGTATGTGGCTTGGGAAGCCATGAAGATTAATTACACAAGCTTTTCTTTATAAAATTGTTTACATGTGTTGTAGTTGGTGTATATTACTAACCTTTCTTTTATCTATTGTCAGGGAGTTCAATCAACCCTAGTGAGAGAACCTATCCAGAAGAGATGATTCAAACAGGGATTTCTACAATTGATGTCATGAATTCCATCGCTAGGGGGCAAAAAATCCCTCTTTTTTCTGCAGCTGGTCTTCCTCATAATGAGATTGCTGCTCAGATTTGCCGTCAAGCTGGGTTGGTAAGGCGGTTGGAACATTCTGACATTCTTATGAAGGTATAAATTTTCATGGTGTAACAAACATCCAATTACTGAAATTAATCATGGCAGAACCTTTTCTTACATAAACTTATGAGAGGAAGTTACCTGCCAGTTCATATTTGGATATATGCAGTTTCTCATTCTTTCTATAACTAGTTTATTTTGATCATCAAGTGCTGTTTAGTTGTCACCTTCATCATAAGAATTGGTTAGTTGTACCAAACCAGCCAATGCATGCGTTGTCCCTTTTATCCTTTAAGTAGTGATTCTGGATGTGACTAGCATCTATCTCTTACTATCAGCTTCCTAAATGCTATGTTGCTGCATTGTGGTTATCAGGAGTTTGATAATTTCTTTTGTCATCATATGCATATATGGTTGTTTTGATTTCCCCTTTCATCTCCACCCCCTTGTCTCTTCTTAGGATCATGTTTGGAGATTTTCATTGTATTTACAGGATGGAGAAGAGGACAACTTTGCCATTGTATTTGCTGCCATGGGAGTTAATATGGAGACCGCACAGTTTTTCAAACGTGATTTTGAGGAGAATGGATCAATGGAGAGGGTGACCCTTTTTCTAAATTTGGTATTTTCACTTCTGTAGTATATGATTCATTGCTTTTCTGATCTGTTACAAGTCCTTTAGTAATGTTTGCAATGTGGTTTCCGATATGCCCCTCTCAGGCCAATGACCCCACAATTGAGCGTATTATTACTCCTCGGATTGCGCTCACCACTGCAGAGTATTTGGCATATGAATGTGGGAAACATGTTCTCGTCATTCTAACAGACATGAGTTCTTATGCAGACGCTCTTCGTGAGGTAAGAGAAGCATCTTAACATCTCCATGATCTCTCGGGAGTGGGGACATGCCATATGTCTGCACACTGCATATATTCAAAATGTCATTCCCCTCCCCTGCTAGGATTTCAGTGACTTCTTTAGAGCTCATGAATTGTGTTCTGGTATGTCAAAATTGATTACATGCAGCCCGCCCTGCCTCCTCTAAAAAGAGGGGGGGGGGTCATTACGTGCAAGCTTATGATATTAAGTTGCAAGTAACTTTGTGCTCCAGGTATCTGCAGCTCGAGAGGAAGTGCCGGGAAGGCGTGGCTATCCTGGTTATATGTATACAGATCTGGCCACAATCTATGAACGTGCTGGACGAATTGAAGGACGAAAAGGATCCATTACCCAGATACCCATATTAACTATGCCCAATGATGGTAATGACCTTCATAAGATGCCATGTGAGCAGGGATATTGTGTCAATTCTTTTGGATCTCAGTGCTCAGCTTCAATATTCATATAATTTTCAGATATTACACATCCAACTCCTGATCTTACTGGTTATATCACGGAAGGGCAAATATATATTGACAGACAGCTCCATAATCGACAGGTATTTAGATAACATCTTGGTGTTGGTTCTCATTGACTGCAAATTAGTAATCAAGGCAGTAGTATACAAAATCAGAATGTTCCACCACATTGCTACTGGCCTCCACATGGGCTGCGATGTAGATATGCGTGGAACCCTTGTTGGGTCCATCTTACATGAGTTTATGGCGTATCATTTGGTGGGGAAATTGATGAGTGTAGACTTATTACTGAATTGGAAATAAACCTGCTGTCATTCGCAATACATAGTACTCTAAGGGTGGTCGTGTGCTACTGGAATATCACCATGTTTTAAGTGATTATCTTACATGAACATCTAAATTTAGGCATTGGATCATGGTATAGTTTAACTTCTTCAACTATTTTGATTTAATTGTACAAAGCCGATCATCACAGAGTTCTCCATTATGACTTCGTTATTCTGTGATGTATATTTCCCTCATTGTGATGTTGAGTAATAAAGGAAATGGAACTAGAAGGTGTTGTAAGCTAATAAAGCTGAACCTGAACATCATCTGCTGCTTTCAATTTGACAGATATACCCACCTATCAATGTCCTGCCTTCACTGTCTCGTCTAATGAAGGTAAATCACATAACCCTTTGTTAGTTGGAGCTTTGGACCTGTTTGCGCAGCAGAAACTTGATGTTTGATTTAAATCCAAATGTGTCTATATGTATTTTGGGCTGATGTAGATTCTTTACTACTGCAGAGTGCCATTGGTGAGGGTATGACACGCAAGGATCATTCTGATGTGTCCAACCAGGTCTGGCAACAGTCTTCTTGATTTGGATCTCCTTGGTAAAATTTGTTTCTTTTCTTTTTGAAATGTTTTCTTCTGGATGATGAACTTTGTTGCTTGTTCCTCTGTTTTCAGCTTTATGCAAATTATGCAATCGGGAAGGATGTACAGGCTATGAAGGCTGTGGTTGGAGAAGAAGCACTATCTTCGGAGGACCTGGTATCCTTTTTTCTCTTGCTGATGGTCTATTGATCCTCGAGTTTCCCTTAGTCTTAGAAAATAACTAGTTTTTTCTCTAATTTATTCAGCTATATCTAGAGTTCTTGGACAAATTTGAGAGGAAATTTGTAACTCAAGGAGCTTATGACACCCGTACCGTCTTCCAGTCGCTTGATCTGGCATGGACGCTGCTGAGAATATTCCCTCGTGAACTCCTCCATCGTATACCAGCAAAGACTCTAGATCAATATTACAGTCGAGATGCAGCAAATTGATGAAAGATGAAAGAGAGTAGGCTATAAGTCTGCAAGGTCCACCAGATTGCCGCTGGTGTGCTCTTTGGTTTTCCTGTCAGTCAGTGCTGGTTAATACTTTCATGGTGCATTCTGCAAAATTAAAATCATTCTTTTTCCATTTTTAGTCCCATGAAATTTGGTTTCTACTGCTAGACTTGATGCAAGGTCCAGTATCCTTCTAGTAGGGCTGTTGTAAATCTAGTGCAAGAGCAACTGTGTTTTGAGTATGGCTATGGCTTCATGTATTGGAACAGAGACAGACAAGAGAGATAGGGCTTACCACAGACAAGGAGTTCTTGGGTGCTTGCTTCTGTCATATGGTTGAGTCCGCAATTGTTTCATTCCCTCTTGGCCACTTCAGTTGGAGCACAGAGAACAGTTTTTGCAATTAAGGGTGGCCTTGGTGGAGTTGGTAAGTCATTGTAATGTGGAGATAGTGGGGGTTTAAATACCGAAAACAGTTATCTCGCAATGCACGAATAAAGATCATTGCCAGCAAAGCCAAAAAATTTCCTTTTCAACGACCTATTTTACCATTACATATTTGTATGGTGTTTGCATAGCGGAACCAGGTAAACTTTGTGAGCGTGACGAAGATGGTAAGGCTCTGACATAAGCTGTTGGACATAATGAAACAGATAGACAGAAATAGAGTCCACTCGCGCGTATCAGCTAATGGTGACATTCATCAGAAAAGTAATCATGACCATAAAATTCCAGTCATTGTGAGTCACAGCTGTCATAGTTATTGAGGTTATGCGAAAGCCGATTGTTTTAAGAAAAAATGTAGATGGAAACCTATCGATTTGTCAGCAATTTCGAAGTGGTCCACTAGAAACCACCTTATTTTACGAGTGATGCGAGTTTTGGACCTTACTTATAACTCAAATGTCACTTGTTAGTTATATAAAACTTTTAGACCAAGCATAGCATATTAATCCCTTGTTTTGAAGTTGGTTTCTAAATGGTATATCATATCATCGGACTTGCATGAAGGAAGTTCTTGGATTTGCAAAATTAGAGATGCAAAAGGATTGGGTTGCTGTTGTTTAAAGAGTAACTAATCAACTACATATTATATTTCTAATTTTGCCAAACCCAAGCAGTGCTACAAAACCGGCCGAAGCTGCAGCGGACCTTTCAGCTTTGTATGTGAGGTTTGAGCCACTAAAATCATTGGCTTTGAAGTTATTATACATATTTACAACCGTAAAGTTATAAAATAATATTTTTATAATTTGAAGCGGTTAAAATATTAATATATAAATTAAAATTAAAAAAACAATTATAAAATTTTACTTTATAGTCGGTACAAAATTTAGAAATTTTTTTTTTTGATATCAAGGAGTTTTAAAAGGTTAAGTCAAATATATATAAAATCTTTAAGTTTTTTTACATGAAAACAAATTGAACATACTGTTGGGTCCAACATGGGATGGGCCAAAGACGGTGAGGCCCAATCGAGGGGGCTTGGGCCCGACCGAGCAGCAAGGCCCAGACTTCCCTAAGAAGCCCAAAGGACCCAAGCGCGCATCCCACGTGACGTCTCAGGTCAGCAGTCAATCAATGCACCTACACAGCCTGCCAGGACGACGACAGACGGTGGGAGTTAGTGCAGAAGATGCTAGCCAATGAGGGAGAGGCCAGTGTTGCAAGCCACGGCGCATGCCGTCCATGCAGCCACTCAGCCAATCACGGCGCGGGCAGTAGACCAAGCATGCTTGGCACCTGGTGACGGTCCCCTTGCCTCCGCTAGATGACAGTCGAGGCCGCTAGCCACCCCCAGTGCTCAGCAGCTCGGCAAATCCTGACAAATCTCTTGTTGGGAGACCCAGCTCCAAAAGCTTCCCAAGGGGAGCCCATAAATATCCTCTCCAATTAAGGAAGGGGGGGCCCAAAAGTGTAATCGGAGATCGAATATTCGATCTTTCATTCTGCCTACTCAAGGAGCAAGAACCAATTCTCTTCGCTCGACCCTCCACTGTTTCACGACGGAGTTAGTGAGTCACCCATAGAGGTGCAACTCCCGGAGCCCAGACCTCTGAACACATCCCATTCACTCCCTTTATATCTGCATCCTTACACTTCTGTCACGTTTACCTTTAAGCATGCATTCCTCCGCCTATAACGGGAGATATCTGATTTGAGCGTCAGAGTATTTGCTGTAGGACAACCTCCCGCTACCCTCTGACATCCTATTCGTAATTGTAATGTGCAGGTTTCAGGTTAATAGTGACGGAGAATGGACCCGATCCAGATCTGCCCGCTGAGGGAGACCGGGAGGCTCTCTAATCCGTACCATAACTAGAAACCAGGGACACATCATTGGCACCGTTTATGGGAAGCGACTAAATGTCTGGTTCACACGCTTTCAACAACTTTAGTATGGTGAACACCCGAGCACAAGCTAATGCCCTTGTTCGAGACGCCACTTCATGTGGTAATCACCGTCTTGTGGGCAGTAGGATAGATGACCATCCCGATCCGTGTGTACGAGCACTTGCCATGAGGATGGATGACATCTCGAAAGCCGTCTAGACTATCTGCTCACGATTGGACAAGCGGTCAAAAAGGACGCCGCCCTTGGCCTCTCAGACCGCCACGTCCAAGAAAAAGAGCAGAGGAAAGAAGCACCCCTCGAAGCAAGCTTGCCAGCACAACGAGCAC
>JAOVVI020010083.1:0-12142 GCA_028571085.2 Nepenthes alata
CCACATTAAAGTACCAAAGCCTCCCATTCGACCAGATACTTCAATGTTTTCACCCACTCTCCTCAACCTTGACCGTAGGAAGCCAACGAATTCAAATACTCACACCCGAGTATAACGCAAAGAATGCTTTACAACTTCAATCACAGAACGTCGTTCGGTGCTGACCAGACCGTACTCACGCAATCAAATTCCAACACAAAGAGTATATCTCAGGACATCCAAAAGGAATACAAGGATCGAAATATGGTCAGTTCGGCTGCCACACTATTCTTCTCATTTTATTTCGGAGCGATGCCTACCACTAAGGCCAACAATATAATTTATTTCACATTTCGTCTCCAACCAATTTAATTGGTAATATTTATTTCTTCATACATATACCTTCATATATATAATTAAATATATATATACACAATTTTCTACGTAAACCAAATCAAGCCCACGGCCCACTTATCCTTCACTTTACCCACACACACATATTTGGGCCACTAAACACACATAACACACAATTTGGGCCCAGTCCAAACACATACACACAAACACTCAAACACACCCACGTTGGACTCACGGCCCAACACACAACTCACTGTTGAGCCCATGGCCCAACACACCAACACACACACTCTCACTGTTGGGCCTATGGCCCAACTCATCCAAACACCCACACACATACACACACTGTTGGGCCTACGGCCCAACACCACACACCCACTACACACTCACTGTTGGGCCTACGGCCCAACACCACTCTCACACACTCCACGTCCCAACCGTCGTTCACCACCCAGCGCCGCCGTCTCACCCACGCCGGCAGCACCCTGCCGTCTCACACGCCGACAAACTTTCAGCCGTTCTCTCACACAGAGCACGACCATTACCCAAATATCATCAAACCCTCCCCCATCAAAACTCAACCGAAAAACAGAACACTAAACCTCTGTTTCTCACCCGATCCTTGAACCGATTTTTCAAAACAGATTAATATTTTGGTTTCCTCATCATTTTCTCCACGAACACACATCATCCAATTTACACAACAAAATTGATGGAATTAGAGAGAGAGAGAGAAAGATGAACAGATTCGAATCAAAATTTGAATCCCAGCAGCACACAGCCAACAATCCAACAATGAAGGAAGAAATCAGTTACAAATCGGAGTAGAATGACAATAGAGGGTTCACTTGCAAACAGAGGAGAACGACATTAAGGGGATTTCACTTGCAAATTTTGAGAGGAACGACATTAGAGGAAAATCACTTGCAAGAATTGAACAATTGCAAAAATGGAGGATTTTGAATACAACTCAAATCAACTTGCCTGATTACTGTGGAAGGCCAACAACGGTGGCTCAACAATTTCCGTGACGCTCCTGAGCAGTGGCAACAATAAATCTTCGGCCGCTCTTCCTCGTTTCTTCCTTCTCTTGATTCTTGATTCACCCGTATTACCACCCAGCCGCCAATAGAGAAGTGAACGATACCGCCTTTATGGAACTGGGAGTGACGAAGTGGAAGCTGGCAAAGCGGGAGGAAGAAGGAGATTAGGTATTTCACCGTTTGGCAGGAGAAGAAGGCGGCGTCGCAACGAAGATTTGGCCATTCGTTTCTCCCTTCCTCCCCTCCTTCTTCTCCGTTCCGAATTTCCCCTTTTCTTTATTATTATTATTATTATTACTATTATTATTATTATTATTATTATTATTATTATTATTATTAATTAACATATCCGGGATGTCACAGAAGATCTATACCTTTACCTGGTAGTATCGGACACTGCCCTGAGCTCTGTGCTCATCAGGAAGCACGAAGGCGCACAGGGACCCGTGTACTATATAATAAAATTATTGACAGATGTAGAGTCCCGTTATCCCCATGTTGAGAGGATTGCATTGGCCTTTATTTATTCTGCGTGAAAGTTAAGGCCCTACTTCCAAGTGCGCCGAATCATCATTCTGACCGATTAGCCCTTGAAGGCGATCCTCCAGAAGCCTGAGACGTTTGGACGATTGGTCAAGTGGGCTATAGAGTTGGACGAGTTTGACATGTAGTTTCGACAATAACCGGCCCTCAAAGGCTAGGCCCTAGCAAACTTTTTTGTCGAGGTGGCGACCCCAGTTCTAGACACCCAGAACCATCCTAAAAGTTTGGACATGCCGGGCACTCTTGCTTGGATCCTGAATATCAATGGATCATCTACCTTGACAGGCAGTGGGGCTGGAGTCATGCTCAGAACTCTGTTACGCTGACCTTCCTAGCTATTAACAACGTGGTAGAATATGAAGCCATTCTCACAGGACTCCGGCTGGCTAAGGAAAACTCTGGGAAATCGCTAGTTGTGCGCAGCAACTCAGAATTGGTGGTCAATCAAATCTAAGGAACCTTCAAAACGTTGAACCCGTAGCTAACCAAATACCTGTCAAAGGCAAAATCCTAGATCCAAGCGTTCGAGAGCTTCAAGATCGAGCACCTCCCGAGGATCAAAAATTAGAAAGCCGACCAACAGGTAACCCCAACGTATGAATGATCCCACACAGTTTGACCGGCATAGGAAGAGGAGCCCACCTCTCAGATGATGCTCGTAAATGGTGAGGAAACCTTCAAGGGGCGCGTTTGCCCTTCCAGTCTGACCAGGTGACAGGCAGACCCAATTGTCGGGGATGCCGTAGTCCATCATCAGGGCAGCAACGATGCTCATCCTCAAGACAGACTGTCGCTAACTCCTTGACGAATCATGCGAGAAGAAGGAGAGCTTTTCTTCTTAGTCATGGCTTCCTCAAACTCAAGAAAACGCAAAGTGTGGGAAGAAGGGGAAGGTGCCATTTAAATAGGCAACGCCTGGGAGCCGAAAAGGCATCGTGCGGGAAACGCGATGGCCGCCCTAAATGATGGCCATGACACGTGCCAATTCAGTAGCGTGCCTCAAGTCCCTCGAAGCGACTCATCATGGTGCCTGACAAACTGCCATCCCACTATCACTGCAGTCATTTGCCCGAACCTGGTAGTCACACCTGCATTAAATGTGGCAATCCTGGCCATCTGAAATGGTGGCGGCATTCCTTCCAGAGCGTGAAGCTAGAAGGAAAAACGAGTCATTCTCGCACAACAAATGGAAATAAATATATTGCTCAGATAAATAACAAAAATTTATTAAGTATTTTCACTAATAAAGTTTCTTGACAGATGGTGGCGACCAGTGACTGTCAGGTACAACTATCCATTCCCTTCAGGCCTTGAATGATCTGGAGACTCAAACTCTGTTTGTTCCGAGCGTGACGTAGCGATAGAGTTTTGGGAGTTCAGAAGGCCGACGCGGAAGCCGGGAATCGCCAGCGAAGCTATCTTCTGGCTAAGCCGAATACCTTCCTGGAATCTCCCTTCCATCAAGGAAGCTAGCTCTTCCGGCCTGATTCTTGACCTCAGCTCTGCCTCCTGCCTCGCACGGGCGTCATGTACCTCCCTGACCCATTCCTGGTGCCGCTTGAGCTCCTCCTGAAGAGGAACAATCCGGTTTTGAGCTCCCATGCTGGCGTTAGCCAGCTGCGACACTCTAGCCTTGGACGTCGATCATGCTCGCTCAAAGTGTGCCACGCGTGCTCGCGGCTGCTTGATCTCTCCGACGGCAACCAGCACCTTGACTTCAATATCTTCCACCTCCCTGAGGACATGGCTAAGCCACGGGCGGGCGCCTCCAGGCCTTTGGTGACGGGAGGAGGTGGACCCCCTATCCAATTTGAAACCCGATGGTGCCCCTAGAAACCTCATCTGCCTAATAACGGAGGTTTCAAATTGGCAGCCCTCCGCTGCAACCGCAAAAGGCGCAACCTCATCATGAACCCTTAAGGCTTGCATATTCCTTCCAGTTTCATCGGAGGATGACTCAGACTTCGAAGAAGATGACGATCTCTCTATTAATTTCACCACAGCAAGGAAGGTGGGAGAAAGGCTGCCGTAGAATAAAGTTTTGCACCTTCAAGCGAACTAAGGATGCAAAACCTGAAGGGATTCTTAGCGTTTAAATAGCCAAAGCCCACCAGAGAAACGACGTCGTCTGAATGATGGAACGTGCTTGTGTGACTAGTGAGTTTCCTCCACGTGGTGGCACCCTGAAGCATCATGCCTTTCCAAGCAAAGCCATTATGCCGCAATGACCCTAGGGTTCCCAGTGCAATGAATGCGCCAGCACTTTTTCCAGATGCGACAACCGTCAGTAATGTTTTGCCTCTCATGGTAGAATGAGCGAGCAACAAGTTCCCTTTTTTTCCTCCCATAGACGGTCACCTTTCGGACTTGAGGGACGAACGCTGGCCAAGGCGACTAGAAGTCACCCGGCGTTCAGAACGAGCCAACACTTGGGTACGTATGACAACGAGAGTGCCCTGCGACCGTTGAGTAATATCACAAGAAAAAGAAAGAAGTGCTCAACAACATAAATAATAAAGAGAAAGGCTACTGCTTTTATTCATTAGAACTCTTTACACAAAGTGCAAGATTTGTTAGAGTAAAAGTGCAAAAAATCAAAAGTGCAACAAGGAGCAAAAATCTCGGAAAGGCTGCGCCGCCGGAGGGACTCGACTTTGGGAACATGATCACACAGCATCACCCCAACTCCGATCCCGCTCCCGAGCCAGCGTCGCTGATGCCAATCCATCACCGAAGGCGCGTGTAGCCCGCCACGGTAGAAGGAAAGGCATCATTCACGGAAGTCCCAACGGGGCTACGACTAGCTCGCATGCTTCCCAGGGAGAGTCCAGGTTCCACCTCCTATCCCGGGCAGCATATATGGACTACCTGCCACGGTATGGGTCGGCAGTGACATGCTATCGAAGGGACAGAGTCCCATGAGTCACTTCTAGCCATGAAGGAGGCATATGGCATTAGGAGAGTGGCCGAACCACTCTCATTACGATGAGGAATCACCCACAGAAAAGGCATGATGACAAGCTTCCACAGCAACTCTGGATCTCTCACAAATCTATCCGATCCCTTCGCGGATCTCTACAAGAAGCGGAGTGGGCCAAGGATTTCGCATCACTTCTCCGAAAAATGGCTAAGCATGGGTCTCCTCAACTGGGGAACTCCTCTATTTATGGCCGCGCCAGCACTCGATGAGTTCCTAGAGTAATGCATAACACGATAGTCAACTATCATGGAAAAGGATAGTCATGAATGCTGAGCCGCACTGCAAGACGCGAATCCTTACCTACGGAGCTTTAAATCCCTGCGATGCCTGGAAAGGCTACATACTTGCATGGGGAAGGAGCGACGCCATGAAGAGTCAAAAGCCAGCACATCTCGAGAAAGGGCACATGGATAGCTAGCTGGACCCACGATGGACATGCCAGGACACGACATTGGGCCATCCCCAGGCATGGTAGGCTAGTGTTGGGTCCAACTCGGAGGCGGGCTAGGAGAAGCATGGCTCAGTCAAAGGGATGCTAGCTCAGTCGAACGGCAGGCCGAGAATCCCCCTAAAGCCTAGCAGGTCTATATGCATAGCCTATGCAGCATCTCAGGGCAGCGACGAATCAACGTGCCGCTACAACCTGCTGAGATAGCCGCAGTTGGCAGAAGCTTGCCCAAAGAATACTGGCCAATGAAGAGAACATCAGCGTGTAGCCTGCGGCGCATGCTATCCTCCCAAACCAGTCATCCAATCAGCGCACAGGCACCAGACCAAGCGTGGTCAACACCCAATGATGGTCTTCGTGCCACCGCAAGGTGACAACTGACACCATTGCGAATCCCAATTTTGCCACCTGTCTGATGTTCTCGCGCTCAAGGTTCTCCACCATTTTCTATAAATATCCTTTCCTTCAATAGGAAAAGGATCCGGATTTCGAATTCTTGACTCAGGCCTCTACGATCTCTCTCCGATCTGAATTCCTGATTCCCCAAAGCCTCTATCGAGCAACCTTAGTGAGCCACACCCGGTAGTGCATCCAGCGGAGCTTAGTCTTCTGAAACTGCTTAACAAACCTTGCATCTAACATACTCACATTCTCCACAACATCTTACATTCTTTCATGCATTTCTCCATTTATTGCGAAAGATATTTAACTTGAGCGTCAGAGTATTTTTGATGAAAAAATATCCCGTCAACCTCTGACCTCTTATTTATAATTTGTGTTATGTAGGGCTCAGGTTGAGAAGAGGGAGATCGGACCCGTCCGAGATCCTACCCTGGCATGGAATCTAAAGGCTCTGTAATCCGTTAGAGAACCTGAACTCAAGGACGCAACTTACCTATTTGTATGATTTTATTTATTTATTTATATATTATATGGGATATTGATATTTTTTAATAATTTGATTATGTTGTTAAAAATTATTAATGATATAACCAAATGGTTAATATGTGAGAGCAACTTGGTTATGGTTTAAATTATTATCAAAGCCGTGCGCTTTGGTTTGAAATTCACGACTGAAAGTGGAGTTGACCGACTCGTTCGGTGGGTATGAATACAGCCTCAGCTTGCTGGCTGGCCCACCTACCCACGAATTTGGATTTTTTTTTGAAATAATGTTTTTTTTTTCAAAATTATTTTCCTGCATAATTTGTTTGTGCAATTATTTATTAGACAGTATAAAATTTGTCTTCATAAAATAAAGTAGAATGAAATGGTATAAAATTCTTCATTTACTTTACTTTTAATTTTGATTTATTTAGTAAGATAAAAAATTAAGAAAAAAAGTAAAATAAAACAGTATTTATACGGTTCTTTGTCGGATGATATTCGGTGGAGTTGAGGGCGGGTTAACGGAAAAGACAACTTTAGAAAAAAAAAACCCGAGATTTATTTTTTTTATTAAACATTGAAAACTCATTGATGGAATTGTCAATCACTATTGATAAGTTGTTATCTCTGATGTAACGTTTTATATTTGACTTTTCTATCTTTGTCGACGCTTGTGGACAAGTCAATTCTATTACAGGAGATGTGTCCTTGATGTGTGGTCCAAGTTGGTGAACATGACCGGCTAATTGACTTGGTCCCATTGAGATGTATCATTGATGGAATTGTCAATCTCAATGAGGGGTAGATCATGAGTTTTTCTACTCCCAAAGTGATGGAGATCAAGTTTAGTGGTGTTTAGAGTCAAACAATAACTTCCATGATTTCGACACTTTATCTACTCCGTTTTATACATGGCAGTTGCTAGGGCTTCACTGCATTTGTATCTACAGAGACATAATCAGAGCAGCGTGCGGAGGACATTTTCGTTATTTGGGAGTTTGCAGATGTTCTCTCATAGGAGCAGCCAGTAATACCCTCGGAGCGAGATATCAAATTTGCGATAGATTTAATGCCAAGGACTGCACCAATTTCTAATGCGCTTTATCGGATGGCTTCCACTGAGTTAAAAGAGTTAAATATCTAGTTAGAAGAACTTACTGACTAGGGTTTTATCAGGCTCAGTAGTTTTCTGTTATATTTACTATCAATCAATGCTTTTAGCTTTGTCTTCCTAACCTAACTTTTGAAATTTTCAATTATTACTTGTGACTCTCTTTATTGTAAACCTAACATATCATTGAACAGTTACTTAATTGTGGTAGATGGTGACCTTTAACATCATTGTTGGAAAGATGGCGACTGAAAATGTACACTTTTAACTTGAGTGTTAGCAAATGTACAATAACACTCTAAGATGTTACTGTAGTTATTAAATCGTCAATTGATGGTACTGTTGTCACAGTGATACACAACAAAATTGAAGAGATATGTGGACAATTTTTGGATATTACCCCTTCTAAATTTGTTAGATGGGTAAAGAATAAAACTAAAATAGATAATTAAAATTTTTAATAATTTGATTTAATGATATTGACATTGACACTACAAATCATCATTATAATGAGTTTCTCATTTGATGGTGGTGGGTAGTGAATACCCAAGGCTCAAGTAAGAGGCTCGTTTAATAAAAATGGGTCCGAGTCGAAAGAAGCTCCTATGACCCAATTTAGCCCAAGAGGCCAGATTGGGTCAAAAAGTTCAAGGACATGGGCGCGCAGCCCAAATGGCTGACTTGGCTCAAGAGATCAAGTTGGTCATAGAGGTCGAGAACCTGAGCCTTCGTTCCAAGCAGCCCAAAGAACTGAATTGGTCCGAAAGATTGACTTGACTTAGGAGCTCAAGGACATGGCACTGAAAACCCGAAAACTAATCTTAGACCAAAGACCTTAATGAGGACGCGGACTCATTAGGGGAGAAAACCTCGAGGAATGACAAAGACCTGCAAAGCACGAGGATATTTGGAACTTAGAGTCCACGCACTTGATTGAGGCCAAAACCTTTATCAAGGACGAGGAGTATAGGTGATGTCCGACAACGTGGACGCAGGAAGGAAGCACAACTTGACTAAGGATGCCAGATCAGAGTTGACTCCTGAAGCACGCACGACCTTTGTAACACGTAACCTGCACAGAGAATGACAGCTTCTGGCGCACGCGTGATGCGGCATTTCGCAGACTCGGTTAGTATGCACGCCACTCCTCTGACACGGCAATATGGTTATGTAGATTTGGTAGCAAGGCAGCCTATGCATGCCAGGCCACGTGGGTACTCCACGTCAGGCATTCGTTTCCCTATATAAGTATTCAAGACACACTAGACAAGGGATCCCGATCTTTCTTCCACTTCTGCATTTACGTACACAAAAGAGAGAGAACAGTGTGACTTCACCCAAAGTAATCAGAGAACACTTAGGGAACTTTGAGTTTCAAGTGTTCCACACTCTTTGTACTCACTTGACAGTATAGTAAAAGTTTGCCTAGACTCTAAGTCCCGTAATTTTTTCCCTTCATTCAGAAGAGGGCTTCGAAGTAAAAATGTTGTGTGCCAATCTATCCCTCTCTCTTTCTTAACACTTACGCATTTTCTTTGGTATTGCTTCTTTTTGGGTCAGAGTCCGTACAACGACAGAGATCCAAGGATGCAATATTTGGCACTATCTATAGGAACGACAAAAAGTCAGGTTAACACATCTTTCAGAAGTAAGAACACGGTGAACATGAGAGGATAAGCCAGTGCCTCCATTAGAGAAGCTGCCTCATGCACCAATGGCCCAGCGGCTTGTGCAAGGATAGAAGATCATCCTGATCCTTATATACGGGCACTGGTGATGAGAATGGAGGATGTCACCAAGGCCGTCCAGATGCTTTGCTCGAGAGTGGACGAGTGGCAAAAGGGGGTGCCCTCTAAAGCCTCCCAAACTGTGACGTCCCAGAGAAAGGGCAAGGGGAAGAAAAACACCATGAAACATGCAAGCCAGTACGAGACCCCGAGGACGCAAGTTACCTCGAGTAGTAGAGTCTCACGGTGACCTGAAGGTCACTTGGGTTCTCGGGTCCAAGAGGAAAGCCTAGAGAGGTGAATCCCATGATCTTTGCAGGAGCGCCTCATGTAGGAGGTACCCGCTCGTGAAAAGATTCCTCCAAGGAATAGGAGCCCACTGGGGTCGCGGCTGCCATGACCCCTACAAGTTGAGAAACTAGCTTAATGAGAGGAAGATGATAACTCCATCCCATGTGGAGGAAAAGATGAAGATGGTCTTCCAGCGAGTTTTCAGCCGAAACAACAGGGGAGGGGCTGCAGACCTGCATCAGCCTCTGCTCACGAAGGAGATCCGAACGAGGCCGCTTCCCCAAAAATTTCAGATGTTGAACCTTGACTTGTACGATGGAAGCGCTAATCCCATTGACCATTTGGACCACTTCCGTGAGCATCTAAACTTCCAAGGTTTGGATGAGATGGCGGTGTATTAGTGCTTCCCATTGACATTCAAGGGAGATACAAGGATGTGGTTCTACGGCCAGCCAGCAAATTCCATTCAATTTTTCAATGAGCTAGTATGTAATTTCCTCTCGTAGTTTGTCTCCAGCCGGAGGATTGAGAAGCAACCCTAGTACCTAACCCGAGCAAAGCAAGGAGCCAGGGAGAGCTTAAGGGGATTTTTCGGTCGGTTCATCACAGAGGCCCAACAAATCCCAAAGTTGGAGGACGGGTTAAAACTGAATGCTTTCTTATCCAAACTGGAAGGATGAGCTTTTTTTAAGCACATTATCCATAAAGGTCCCCAGACCTTTGTAGAAGTCGAGGCTGTCACTCAAGGGTGCATTGCTGTTGAAGAAGCCAATGATGCACAGAGGCCCGCCCAGATGGAGAACCTCCCACTGAGGATGCTAAAGGGAAAGAGGAAGAACGAAAATCGTCGAGGCTCCCAGGCAAGCAAGAAGTACCAGAAATCTAAGTAGACCGTTCGCAGGGAGTACAAACCATTAAATCTGACTCCCTTGAAAAATTTACATACCAACTTCATGATGCAGATTCGGGATGAAAAATTCTTGAAGTGGCCCAAGGTACTAAAGAACCCTGAGGATGGTGACCAGTCAAAATACTGTCACTACCACCGCAGCAGCAACCATGGTACCGAGGATTGCAGGACTCTACAGAAGGAAATCAAGGATCTGATCAAGAGAGGCGACCTCAACTGCTTCCTACAAAGACCCGGACAATCCTCTAGATTAGTAGAAGCTGGTTAGGCGAACCAGCCAAGAAGAAGAGTGACCGCAGGGGTGGTCAACATGATATTCACTCGACCAGCCAGAAGTAACGTCCCGAGGGAGGATCCAGCGGCAAAAAATAAGAAGCCAAGGGTAGAATCTAGGGATTGGGCCATTAGACTTAGTAACAAAAATTTGACCCATGTAGCACCCCCAATTCTGACTCATTGGTTGTAATTGCACTCATTTCTGATGGTTGCTTAAACTACCAGATGAAACATTAATAATGAAAACTCGTGCAACATTCTCAATCTCGATACTTTCTTTAAGTTAGGTCTAAAAAAAAGTCAGGCGACGGCCACCAAGGGACCCCTCTACGAACTGGGCAACGAGCCAGTGCCAATGTGGGGAGTCATTCCGCTTGAGGTCACATTAGGGACCCATCCAAGGATAACGTCCAGGAACCTATCATTCTTGGTAGTGGACCTTTCCTTGGTCTACAACGCTATCCTCAGACGTCCTTATCTAGCCACCTTCGGAGCCATCACCTCAATCCTACATCTGAAGATGAAGTTTCCAACACCATATAGGATTGGGGAAGTCCTTGGGGATCAAGCGGTCGGACGGATATGCTACTTGGCCCAAGTCACGCAAACACTCCTTTCTCAGCCTATTGAAGACTTGGACTTCTATGACAAAACAACATTGCAACAGGCCGAGTTTGGAGAAGCCATCAACTGAGTGCCTCTAGATCCCAAAGATCCTGAGAAGACCGTCCAGATGAGGAGGTCATTGCCCCACCCCTTCTGAGAGTAGCTTGCCAACTTCCTAATAGAAAACTCAGAAGTCTTCGCTTAGACATCAAGTGATATGCTAAGAATATCGACCGGAGTAATGGTCCGAAAGTTGGGCCTAAATCCTAGTCATAAGCCCGTCCAGTAGAAGAGAAGGAACTACTCAGTAGAAAAACTGGTGGCTATCCGGGAAGATGTGAAGAAACTCTTGGACGCCGGGTTCATTCGGAAGGTGCAATACCTAGACTGGCAGTCCAATGTCCTCATGGTGAAAAAAAATAATGAAAAGTGGAGGATGTACGTGAATTTCATGGATGTCAACAAAGCGTGCCCAAAAGATAGCTTCCTCCTACCGAGGATAGACTCACTTGTAAACTCGACGTCTGGACATGAACTTTTAAACTTCATGGATGCGTACTTGAATTACAATCAAATAAAAATGAGCCTCGAAGATGAGGAGTACACATCTTTCAAAACAAACCAAGGGACATACAGTTACAAAGTCATACCTTTTAGCCTCAAGAATACGGGCGCTACTTATCAACGGCTCGTAAATAAAATATTCGAGGACTAAATCGGGAGGAACGTGAAGGTCTACATGCATGATATGCTCATCAAAAGTAGAGTGACTGAAGTCTACATCTGAGATCTATCCGAGACATTTGATGTCCGAAGTGCATACCAGAAGAAACTCAACCCAATCAAGTATGTGTTCGGTGTGATATCTTGAAACTTCTTAGGTTACATTGTTTCAAACCTAGGGATCGAAACAAATCTGAAAAAAATCAAGGCCTTCCTTGATAAGAACAGCCCTTAAACTGTGAAGGTGATCCAAAAGCTCACTG
>JAOVVI020010084.1:0-13249 GCA_028571085.2 Nepenthes alata
CTCTGGAGGTGCTTTGAGCGAGACTCGCGGTGCTGGGTCCGACACTGGAGGTGCTGGGAGAGACACTCGCGGTGCGTGGAGCGACACTCGCGGTGCTGGGTGTGACACTTGGGGTGCTGCGAGCAATACTCGCGGTGCTGGGCGCGACTCAAGAGGTGCAAGGAGAGACACTCGCGGTGCTGTGCGTGGCACTGGAGGTGTGGTGGGCGACACTCGCGATGCTGGCACGACACTTGAGGTGCTGGGAGCGACACTCGCGGTGCTGGGTGTGACAATAGAGGTGCTAGGAGCGACACAGGAAGAGCTGGGCGAGACACTACAGGTGGTGGGAGTGACACTCGCGGTGCTGGATGCGACACTTGAGGTGCTTGGAGGAACACGGGCGGTGTTGGGCACGACACTGGAGGTGCTAGGAGCGACACTGGTTGTGCTGAGGGCGACACTGCAGGTGCTGGTAGCGACACTTGAGGTGCAGGGCGCGACACTAGAGGTGCTGGGAGTGGCAGACGCGATGCTGGGCGCAACATGGAGGTGCTGGGAGTGACACCAGCGGTGCTGGGAGCGACACTAATGGTGCAGGGCACGACACTAGAGGTGCTGGGAGTGACACTCGTGGAGCTGGGCCCAACCCTAGAGGTGCTAGGTGTGACACTAGCGTTGCTGGGCACGACACTGGAGGTGCTGGGAGTGACACTCGCGGTGTTGAGCGGACACTGGAGGTGCTGGGAGCGACACACGTTGTGCTGGGCGTAACATTGGAGGTGCTGGGAGCGACCCTTGTGGTGCTTGACGCGATACAAGAGGTGCTGGCTGCGACACTGGAGGTGCTGGGAGCGACCCTGGCGGTGCTGGGTGCGAAACTGGAGGTGCTGGGAACGACACTCGGGGAGCTGGGTGCGACACAAGAGGTGTTGGGAGTGACACTCGCGGTTTTGGGCAGGACGCTGGAGGTGCTGGGTGCGACACTGGCGGTGCAAGGCGCGTCACTAGAGGATCTAGGAGCGACACTTGCGGTGCTGGGTGGACACCGGACGTGCTAGGAGCGACACTCGGGGTGCTGGGCGCAACATTGGAGGAGCTGGGAGGGACCCTTGGGGTGCTTGGCACGACATTGGAGGTGCTGGGATCGACACTCACGGTGCTGGGCATGACACTAGAGGTGCTGGGAGCGACACTCGCGATGATGGCTGTGACACAGGAGGTGATGGGTGCAACACAGGCGGTGTTGGTCGCAAAACTGGGGGATCTGGGAGCAACACTCGCGGTGCCGGGCGTGACACTAAAGGTGCGGGGAGCGACACTCGCGGGGTTGTGTGAGACACTGGAGGTGCTGGAAGCGACACTCACGGAGCTGGGCGCGACACTGTATGTGCTAGGAGCGACACTCGAGGTGCTAGGATCGACACAAGAGATGCTAGGAGCGACACTGGCGGTGCTAGGCGCGACACTGGAGGTGCTGGGAGTGATACTCGTGGTGCTGGGGGCGACACTGCAGGTGCGGGGAGTGACACTCGTGGTGCTAGCGCGACATTGGAGGTGCTGGGTGCGACACTTGCGGTGCTGGGTGCGACAATAGAGATGCTAGGAGGGTCACTGGAAGGGTTGGTCGTGACACTGCCGGTGAAAGGAGCGGCACTCGCGGTGCTGGGCGCGACCTTGGAGGTGCTGGGAGCAACACCGGCGGTGCTCGGTGCGACACTGGAGGTGATGGGAGGGACACTCGAGGTGCTGAGCGCGACACTGGAGGTGCTGAGAGTGACACTCGCGGTGCTGGGCGCGACACTGGAGGTGCTGGGAGCGACACTCGCGGTGCTGGGTGCAACACTGGAGGTGCTGGCAGCGACACTGGCGGTGCTGGGAATGACACTCACGGTGATGGGCGCGACACTGGAGGTGCAGGGGGCGACACTCACGGTGCTGGGCGCGACACTGGAGGTGCTTGGTGGGACATTGGCATTGCAGGGCACGACACTGGAGGTGCTGGGAGCGACCCTTGGGGTGCTTGGCGCGACACTGAAGGGGCCGGGAGCGACCCTTCATGTGCTTGGCGCACACTAGAGTAGCTGGGATTGACACTCGCGGTGCTGGGTGTGACACTGGAGGTGCTCGGTGCTACTCTGGCTGTGCTGGGTGCGACACTGGATTATCTGGGAGCGACACTCACGGTGCTGGGCGCGACACTAGAGATGCTGGAAGCAACACTAGAGGTGCTGTGTGCGACACTGGAGGTGCTGGAAGCAACACTAGGGGTGGTGGGCGCGACATTGTATATGCTAGGAGGGACACTCACGGTGCTGGGCGCGACATAGGAGTTATTGGGAGCGACACTGGCGGTCCTGGGCGCGACACTAGAGGTGCTGGGAGTGATACTCGCGGTGCTGGGAGCGACACTAGAGGTGCGGGGAGCAACACTCGCGGTGCTCGCGCGACACTGGAGGTGCTGGGAGCAATGCTCGCGGTGCTGGGTGCGACAATAGAGGTGCTAGGAGCGACAATGGAAGTGCTGGGCGCGACACTACAGGTGCTGGGAGCGACACTTGCGGTGCTGGACGTGACACTTGAAGTGCTGGGAGCAACATTGGCGGTGCTGGGCATGACACTGGAGGTGATGGGAGCGACACTAGCGGTGCTGGGGGCGACACTGGAGGTACTTGGAGGGACACTCGAGGTGCTAGGTGCGACATTGGAGGTGCTGGGAGAGACACTAGCGGTGCTGGGAGCGACACTCACGGTGTAGGGCGTGACACTGGAGGTGCTAGGAGTGACACTCGCGGTGCTGGGCCCAAAACTGGAGGTGCTGGGTGCGACACTGGCGTTGCTAGACGCTAAACTGGAGGTGCTGGGAGTGACACTCGTGGTGCTGGGCAAACACTGGAGGTGCTAGGAGTGACACTCAGGGTGCTGGGCGGAACACTGGAGGTGCTGGGAGCGACCCTTGGGGTGCTTCGCGTGACACTGGAGGTGCTGGGATCGACACTCGCGATTTTGGTCGCAACACTGGAGGTGTTGGGTGCGGCACTGGCGGTGCTGGGCGCGACACTTGAGGATCTGGGAGCGACAGTCGCAGTGCTGGGTGCAACACTAGAGGTGCTAGGTACGACACTCGCGGTGCTGTGCGTGACACTGGAGGTGGTGGAAGAGACACTCGGGGTGTTGGGTGCAACAATGAATGTGCTGGAAGCGACACTTGCAGTGCTGGGCGGGACACTGGCTGTGCTGGGAGCGACACTGGCTTTGCTGGGCGCGACACTGGAGGTGCTGGGAGTGACACTGGCGGTGCTGGGCGGACATTGGAGGTGCTCGGAGGGATACTCTTGGTGCTGGGCACGACACTGGAGGTGCTTGGAGCGACACTCGGGTTACTGGGCACAACACTGGAAGTGCTGGGAGCGACCCTTGGGGTGCTTGGCACGACACTGGAGGTGGTACGATCGACACTCGTGCAGCTTGGCGCAGAACTAGAGGTGCTGGGCACAACACTGGACGTGCTTGGTTCGACACTGGCGGTGATGGGCATGACACTGGAGGATCTGGGAGCGACACTCGCGGTGCTGGGCGCAAAACGGGAGGAGCTGGGAGAGACACTCGCGGTGCTGGGCGCAAAACGGGAGGTGCTGGGAGAGACACTACGGGTGCTGGGTGCAAAACGGGAGGTGCTGGGAGAGACACTACGGGTGCTGGGTGGGACACTATATGTGCTCGTAGCGACACTCACGGTGCTGGGCATGACACTGGTGGTGCTGGGAGCGACATTGGCAGGGCTGGGCGCAACACCGGAGGTGCTGGGAGCGAAACCCGTGGTACTGGGCGCGACACTGGAGGTGCAGGGAGAGACACTCGCGGTGCTGAGCGCAACACTAGAGATGCTGGGAGTGACACTCGTGGTGCTGTTGCGACACTAGGGTGCTGGGAGCGACACTCGCGGTTCTGGGTGCGACAATAGATGTGCTAGAAGTGACACTGGAAGTGCTGGGCGCGACACTGCAGGTGCTTGGAGCGACACTCGCTGTGCTGGATGCGACACTTGAGGTGGTGGGAGGAACACTTGCGGTGCTAGGAGCGACACCAGAGGTGCTGGGATGGACACTAGAGGTGCTGGGAGAGACACTCGCTGTGCTGGGCACGACACTGGAGGTGCTGGGTGCGACAATGTTGATGCTGGGCACGACACTGGAGGATCTGGGAGCGACACTCGAGTTGCTGGGCGCAATAATGGAGGTGCTGGGAGCGACCCTTGGGGTGCTTGGCACGACACTGAAGGTGTTGCGATCAACACTCGCTGTGCTCGGTGAGACACTAGAGGCACTGGGCGTGACACTGGAGGTGCAGGGTGCGACAATGGTGGTGTTGGACGTGACACTGTAGGATCTGGGAGTGACACCCGTGGTGTTGGGCGCAACACTGGAGGTGCTGGGAGCGACACTCACGGTGTTGTGCGCGACACTGGAGGTGTTGGAAGCGACACTCGTGGTGCTGGGCGTGACACTCTATGTGTTAGGAGCGACACTCGCAGTGCTAGGCGCGATACTTGAGGTGCTGGGAATGACTCTGGCGGGGCTAGGCGCGACACTGGATGGGCTTTGAGTGACACTCACGGTGTTGTGAGCGACACTGGAGGTGCTTGAAGTGACACTCCGGGTGCTAGGCGTGACACTGTATGTGCTAAGAGTGACACTCACGGTGCTGAGCGCGACACTGGTGGTGCTGGGAGCGACACTGGCGGGGCTGGGCGCGACACTGGAGGTGCTGGGAGCGATACTTGCGTTGCTGGGCGGGACACTAGAGGTGCAGGGAGAGACACTCGCGGTGCTGCACGCGACACTAGAGGTGCAGGGAGCGACACTCGCTGTGCTGGCGCGACACTGGAGGTGCTGGCACGACACTGAATGTGCTAGGAGCGACACTCGCGGTGCTACACGTGACAATAGAGGTCCTATGAGCGACATTGGAAGCGCTGGGCGTGAGACTGGAGGTGTTTGGAGTGACACTCGCGGTGCTAGGTGCGACACTGGTGGAGCTGGGAGCAACACTGGCGGTGCTGGGCGCGACAATGGAGGTGTAGGGAGCGACACAAGCACTGCTCGGAGCGACACTCACGGTACTGGGTGCGACACTGGAGGTACTGGGAGTGACAATCGCGGTGCTGGGCCTGACACTGGAGGTGTTGGGGCCGACACTAGAGTTGCTAGGCGTGAAATTTGAGGTGCTGGGAGCCACACTCACGGTGCTGGGCGGACACTGGAGGTGCTGGGAGCGACACTCACGGTGCTTGGCGCAACACTGGAGGAGCTGGGAGCGACCCTTGGGGTGCTTGGCGCGACACTGGAGATGCTGGGATGGACACTTGCAGTGCTGGGCGCGACACTAGAGGTGCTGGGAGCGACACTCGCAGTGTTGGTCACGGCACTAGAGGTGCTGGGAGCGACACGGGCAGTGCTGGTTGTGACACTAGAGGATCTGTGAGCGACACTCGTGGTGCTGGGTGGGACACTGGAGGTGCTGGTAGCGACACTCGCGGTGCTGTGCACGACACTGGAGGAGATGGAAGCGACACTCGGGGTGCTGGGCGAGACACTGTATGTGCTAGGAGCAACACTCGCGGTGTTGGGCATGACACTAGAGGTTCTGCGAGAGACACTGGCGGTGCTGTGCACGACAATGGTGGTGCTCCGAGCGATACTCGCAGTGCTGGCCGAGACACTGGAGGTGCAGGGAGGGACACTCGCGGAGCTAGGCACAACACTTGAGGTGCCGGGAGCGACACTCGCGGTGCAGGGCGTGACACTGGAGGTGCTGGGAGCAACACTCGGGTTGTTTGGCGCAACACTGGATGTGCTTGGAGCGACACTCACGGTGCTCGGTGCAACACTGGAGGTGCTAGGAGCGACACTCTCGGAGCTGGGCGCGATACTGGAGGTGCTGGAAGCGACACTGGAAGTGCTGGGTGTGACACTGGCATTGCTGGGCACGACACTGGAGGTGCTGGGAGTGACACTCGAGGTGTTGGGCACGACACTAGAGGTGCTAGG
This sequence comes from Nepenthes alata, assembly GCA_028571085.2. Lineage (NCBI taxonomy): Eukaryota > Viridiplantae > Streptophyta > Magnoliopsida > Caryophyllales > Nepenthaceae > Nepenthes > Nepenthes alata. The sequence goes on from JAOVVI020010084.1 coordinate 6,030, forward strand.
ACCGACCCTCAAGGTGATTGGTGGGACACCGGAGGTGCTGGGATTGACAATCACGGTGCTGGACGCGACACTAGTGTTGCTGGGAGTGACAGTCGCGGTGGTGGGCGCCACACTGGAGGTGTTGGGTGCCGCATTGGTGGTGCTGGGCGTGACACTGGTGGTGCTGGGAGCGACAATTGAGGTGCTGGGCGTGACACTCGAGGTGCTGGGAGGGACACTCACGGTGCTGGACACGACACTGGAGGTGCTGGGAACGTCACTTGCGATGTTGGGCGCAACACTGGAGGTGCTGGGAGCGACACTCTCGGTGCTGGGGGGACTCTGGAGGTGCTGGGAACGACACTCGCGGTGCTGGATGCGACACTGGAGGTGCTGGGAGCGACACTCGCGGTGCTGGGCACAACATTGGAGGTGCTGGGAGTGCTCTCACGGTGCTGGGAGTGACACTCACGGTGTTGGCCACGACACTGGAGGTGCTAGGAGCGACACTCGCGGTGCTGGGAGCGACACTCTCGGTGCTGGGAGCGACACTAGCGGTGCTGGGTGCGACAATAGAGGTGCTAGTAGGGACTCTGGAAGTGCTGGGCGGGACACTGGTGGTGCTAGGAGTGGCATTCGCGGTGCTAGGCGTGACACTGGAGGTGCTGGGAGAAACACCGGTAGTGTTGGACGTGACCCTGGAGGTGCTGGGAGCGACACATGAGGTACTGGGGCCGACACTGGAGGTGCTAGGAGCGACACTCGCAGTGCTAGGCTCGACACTGAAGGTGCTGGGACCGACACTCGCGGTGCTGGGCGCAACACTGGAGGTGCTGAGAGCGACACTCGCGGTGCTGGGAGTGACACTCACGGTGCTGGGTGCGACACAGGAGGTGCTAAGACCGACACTTGCAGTGCTGTGCGCGACACTAGAGGTGCTTGCTGCGACACTGGCGTTGTAGGGCGCGACACTGGAGGTGCTGGGAGTGACACTCGCGGTGCTGGGCGGACACTAGAGGTGATGGGATCGACACTCGCGGTGCTGGGCGCAACACTGGAGGTGGTAGGAGTGACCCTTGGGGTGTTTGGCGCAATATTAGAGGTGCTGGGATCGACAATCACGGTGCTGGGCAGGACACTTGAGGTGCTGGGAGTGACACTCGCGGTTCTAGGCGCGACACTGGGGGTGCTGGGTTCGACACTTGTGGTGCTAGGCGTGACACTGGAGGATCTAGGAGCGACACTCGCGGTGCTGGGCACAACACTGGAGGTGCTGTGAGCGAGACTCGCGGTGCTGTGCATGACACTGGAAGTGCTGAAGAGACACTCGGGGTGCTGGGCGCAACAACGGAGGTGCTGGGAGCGATGCTCGCGGTGCTGGACGCGACACTAGAGGTGCTGGGAGCGACACTTGCAGTGCTGGGAGCGCCCCTGAAGGTGCTGGGTGCGACCCTGGCGTTGCTGGGTGTGACAATAGAGGTGCAGGGAGCGACACTCTGGGTGCTGGGCGCGACCCTGGAGGTGCTGGTAGCGACACTTGGAGTGCTGGGCGCAACACTGGTGTTGCTGGGAGTGACCATTGGGGTGCTTGACGGGACACTGGAGGCACTGGTATCGACACTCGCGGTGCTGGGAGCGACACTAGAGGTGCTGGGAGCTACACTAGCGGTGCTGGGCGCGACAGTGGTGGTGTAGGGTGCGACACTGACTGTGCTGGGCGTGACACTGGAGGATCTCGAAGCCACACTCGCGGTGTTGGGCGCGACATTGGAGGTGCTGGGAGCGACACTCGCGGTGTTATGCGTGACACTGGAGGTGCTGGAAGCGACACTCGGGCTGCTGGGCGCGACAATATATGTGCTAGGAGCGACACTCACGGTGCTTGCCGCGACACTAGAGGTGCTAGGAGCGACACTTGCGGTGCTGGGCACGACACTGGATGTGATGGGAGCGACACTCGCGGTGCTAGGCGTGACACTAGAGGTGGTGGGAGCAAACTTGGCGGTGCTGGGCGCGACACTGGAGGTGCTGGAAGTGACACTCGTGAAGATGGGCGCGACACTGGAGGTGCTAGGAGTGACACTCACGGTGCTGGGAGCGACACTCACGAAGCTGGGCGCGACACTGGAGGTGCTAGGAGTGACACTCACAGTGATGGGCTCGACACTTTAGGTGCTGGGTGCGACACTGGCGTTTCTGGGCGTGACACTAGAGGTGCTAGAAGCGACACTCGTGGGGCTGGGCGGACACTAAAGGTGCAGCGAGCGACAAATGGGGTGTTGCGCGCGAAACTGGAGGTGCTGGGAGCGACACTCGCGGTGCTGGGCGCAACACTGGAGTTGCTGGGAGCGACACTCGGGTTGCTTGGCGCAACACTGGAGGTACTTGGAGCGACACTCACGATGCTCGGTACGACACTAGAGGTGTTGGGAGCGACACTCGCGGTGCTGGGTGCGACACTGGAGGCGATGGGAGCGACACTCGCGGTGCTGGGAGCGACACTAGCTGTCCTGGGTGAGACACTGGCATTGCTGGGCACGACATAGGTGGTGCTGGGAGTGACACTCGTGGTGTTGTGGGCAACACTGGAGTTACTGGGCGCGACCCTCGGGATGCTTGGTGGGACACCAGAGGTACTGGGATCGACACTCGCGGTGCTGGGTGCGAGACTAGTGCTGTTGAGAGCGAAAGTCGCGGTGCTGGGAGCGACACTGGAGGTGTTGGGTGCCGCACTGGTGGTGCTGGGTGCGACACTGGTGGTGCTGTGAGCGACAATTGTGGTGTTGGGCGTGACACTAGAGGTGCTGGGAGGGACACTTGCGGTGCTGGGCGCGACACTAGAGGTGCCGGGAATGTCACTCCCGGTGCTGGGCGCAACACTGGAGGTGCTGGTAGCGACACTCTCGGTGCTGGTCGGCCTCTAGACGTGCTGGGAGTGACACTCGCAGTGCTGAGCGCGACACTGGAGGTGCTGGGAGGCACACTCGCATAGCTGGGTGAGACACTGGAGGTGCTGGGAGCGACAATTGCGCTGCTGGGCGCGACATTGGAGGTGCTGGGAGAGACACACGCGGTACTGGGTGCGACATAGGAGGTGCTTGTTGTGACATTGGCATTCTTGGGCGCGATACTGGAGGTGCTCGAGGTGACCCCTGGGGTGCTTGGCGTGACACTGGAGGTGCTGGGATCGACGATCGCGGTGCTGGGTGTGACACTAGAGGTGCAGGGCGCGACACCGGAGGTGCTGGATGTGACACTAGACGTGCTGGTCACGACACTAGAGGATCTGGGAGTGACACTCGCGGTGCTGGGCACAACAGTGGAGGTGCTGGGAGCGACAATCGCGGTGCTGTGCATGACACAGGAGGTTCTAGTAGCGACACACGGGGTGCTGGGCGCAACTCTGTATGTGCTAGGAGCGACAGTCGCAGTGCAGGGCGTGACACTAGAGGTGCTACGAGCGACACTGGCGGGGCTGGGCGCGACACTGGAGGTGCAGGGAGAGACACTCGCGGTGCTGTGCGTGACACTGGAGGTGCGGGGAGCACCACTCGCGGTGCTGGCGCGACACTGGAGGCGTTGGGAGTGACACTCGAGGTCCTGGGTGCGATAATAGAGGTGCTTGGAGTGACACTGGAAGTGCTGGGCTCAACACTGCCGGTGCTGGAAGCGACACTCGCGGTGCTGGGTGCGACACTGGAGGTGCTACGAGCAACACTGGCAGTGCTGGGTGCGACACTGGAGGTGCTGGGAGTGACACTAGTGCTGTTGGGAGCGACACTAACGTGCTCGACGCAACACTGGAGGTGTCACGAGTGACACTCGCGGTGCTAGGCCCGACACTTGATGTGCTGGGTGTGACACTGGCATTGCTGGACGCGACACTGGATGTGCAGGGAGCGACACTCACGATGATGGGCGGAAACTAGAGGTGCTGGGAGCGACACTCGGTGTGCTGGGTGCAACACTGGAGGTGCTGGGAGCGACCCTTGGGGTGCTTGGTGAAACACTAGAGTGCTGGGAGTGACAAACGCGGTGCTGGGCGTGGCACTAGAGGTACAGAGAGAGACACTCGCAGTGCTATGCGCGACACTAGAGTTGTGGGGAGCGACACTCGCACTGTTGGCTAGACATTGGAGGTGCTAGGAGCGACACCAGAAGTGCTGGGTGCGACCCTGTAGGTACTGGGACCGACACTTGCGGTGCTGGGTGCAACACTGGAGGAGCTAGGAGCAACACTGGCGGTGCTGGGCGCGACACTGGAGGTGCTGGGAGTGATACTCGCTTTGCTGGGTGCGACATTGGAGGGGCTGGGAGCCACACTCGCGGTGCTGGGTGCGACACTAGAGGTCCTTTGAGTGATAGTCGCGGTGTTGGGCGTGACACTGGAGGTGCTTGGTGCGACATTGGCATTGCTGGGCGCGACACGAGAGGTGCTTGGAGCGACACTCGGGGTGCTGGGCCCAACACTTGAGGTGCTGGGAGCGACCCTTGGCGTGCTTGGCATGACACTAGAGGTGCTGCGCCCGACACTCACAGTGCCGGACGCGACACTGGTGGTGCTCGGTGTGACACTGGCGGTGCTGGGCGTGACACAGGAGGATCTGGGAGCGACACTCGCGGTGCAGGGTGCAAAAGTGGAGGTGCTGGGAGCGACAATCGGGGTGCTAGGCACGACATTGTATGTGCTAAGAGCGACCCTCGCGGTGCTGGGCGCGACACTTGAGGTGCTAGGAGCGACACTCGCGGTGCTGGGCGAGACACTCGAGGTGCTAGGAGCGACACTCGCGGTGCTGGGCGCCACACTGGAGGTGCTTGGAGAGACACTCGCGATGCTAGGTGCGACACTCGCGGTGCTAGGAGCAAAACTCGCGGTGTGGGGCACGACACTGGAGATGCTGGGAGCGACACTCGTGGTGTTGGGCACGACACTCGAGGTGCTTGGTGTGACATTGGCGTTGCTAGGCACGACACTGGAGTTGCTGGATGAGACACTCGGGGTGCTGGGCGCAACACTGGAGGTTCAGGGAGCGACCCTTGCGGTGGTTGGCGGGACACTGGAGGTGCTGGGTGTGACACTCGCGGTGCTGGGTGCCACACTGTAGGTGCTGGGAGTGACACTCGTGGTACTAGGAGGGACACTCACGGTGCTGGGTGCGACACTAGAGGTGCTGGGAGCGACTCTCACGGTGCTGGGCGCGACACGGGAGGTGCTGGGTGCGACAATGGCGGTGCTGGGCGCGACACTGGCGTATATGGAAGCAACCCTTGCGGTACTGAGCGCGACACTAGAGGTGCTGGGAGCGACATTCAAGGTGCTGTGCACGACACTGGAGGTGATGGAAGCGACACTCGGGGTGCTAGGCGCAACAGTGAATGTGCTAGGAGCGACGTTCGCGGTGCTGGGCGCGACACTAGAGGTTCTGGGAGTGACACTGGCGGTGTTGGGGGTGACACTGGAGGTGCTTTGAGCGATACTCGCGGTGCTGGGTCCGACACTGGAGGTGCAGGGAGAGACACTCGCGGTGCGTGGAGTGACACTAATGGTGCTAGGTGCGACACTTGAGGTCCTACAAGCGATACTCGCGGTGCTGGGCATGACTCAAGAGGTGCAGGGAGAGACACTCGCCGTGCTGGGCATGACACTGGAGGTGGGGGGCGACTCTCGCGGTGCTGGCATGACACTTGAGGTGGTGGGAGCGACACTCGCAGTGCTGGGTGCGACAATAGAGGTGCTAGGAGCAACACGGGAAGAGCTGGTTGAGACACTGCAGGTGGTGGGAGCGACACTCGCGGTGCTGGATGCGACACTTGAGGAGCTTGGAGGAACACTGGCGGTGTTAGGCGCGACACTGGAGGTGCTGGGAGCGACACTGGTTGTGCTGAGGGCGACACTGTAGGTGCTAGTAGCGACACTTGAGGTGCGGGGCGTGACACTGGAGGTGCTGGGAGTGGCACACGCGGTGCTGGGCACAACACTGGAGGTGCTGGGAGTGACACCAGCGGTGCTGGGAGCGACACTAACGGTGCAGGGCACGACACTGGTGGTGCTGGGAGTGACACCCGTTGAGCTGGGCCCGACCCTTGAGGTGCTAGGTGTGACACTAGCGTTGCTGGGAACGACACTGGCGGTGCTGGGAGTGACACTCGCGGTGTTGGGCGGACACTGGAGGTGCTGGGAGCGACACACGTGGTGCTCGGCACAACATTGGAGGTGCTGGGAGCGACCCTTGTGGTTCTTGGCGCGACACAAGAGGCGCTGGGCGCAACACTGGAGGTGCTGGGTGGGAAACTGAAGGTGCTGGGAGTGACACTCGGGGTGCTGGGCGCGACACAAGAGGTGGTGGGAGCGACACTCGCGGTTTTGGGCGCGACGCTGGAGGTGCTGGGTGCGACACTGGTGGTGCAAGGCGCGACACTAGAGGATCTAGGTGCGACACTCGCGGTGCTGGACGTACACCGGATGTGCTGGGATCAACAGTCGGGGTGCTGGGCGCAACATTGGAGGAGCTGGGAGTGACCCTTGGGGTGCTTGGCACGACATTGGAGGTGCTGGGATCGACACTCACAGTGCTGGGCATGACAGTAGAGGTGCTGGGAGCGACACTCGCGGTGATGGCCGTGACACAGGAGGTGATGGGTGCAACACATGCGGTGTTGGTCGCAAAACTGGGGGATCTGGGAGCAACACTCGCGGTGCCGGGCGTGACACTAAAGGTGCGGGGAGCGACACTCGCGGGGTTGTGTGAGACACTGGAGGTGCTGGAAGCGACACTCACGGAGCTGGGCGCGACACTGTATGTGCTAGGAGCGACACTCGAGGTGCTAGGATCGACACAAGAGATGCTAGGAGCGACACTGGCGGTGCTAGGCGCGACACTGGAGGTGCTGGGAGTGATACTCGTGGTGCTGGGGGCGACACTGCAGGTGCGGGGAGTGACACTCGTGGTGCTAGCGCGACATTGGAGGTGCTGGGTGCGACACTTGCGGTGCTGGGTGCGACAATAGAGATGCTAGGAGGGTCACTGGAAGGGTTGGTCGTGACACTGCCGGTGAAAGGAGCGGCACTCGCGGTGCTGGGCGCGACCTTGGAGGTGCTGGGAGCAACACCGGCGGTGCTCGGTGCGACACTGGAGGTGATGGGAGGGACACTCGAGGTGCTGAGCGCGACACTGGAGGTGCTGAGAGTGACACTCGCGGTGCTGGGCGCGACACTGGAGGTGCTGGGAGCGACACTCGCG